>CM027122.1:47829556-47963136 GCA_015476505.1 Urochloa ruziziensis | reverse complement strand
ACTCAAAGATTCAACCAAATCAAGCAAACTCACAAAGAGTGCTTGGGGGAAGCTCCTCTGCTGTTAGAATATGTCAAGGCGTAGAAATCACATAGAACCAGCAGCCCTCAAAGGAGAGGGCTAAGGGTATAAATACCCCATTCAACAAAAACTAGCCGTTGGAGATCTGTTATGGCCGGTTAAACAGCCCCCTAAGGCCGGTTAAACCGCCTGTTCAAAAATACTAGCCGTTGGAGCTGTCAGAGGTCAGGGGCGGTTAAACCGTCCCTAGGGGCGGTTAAACCGCCCTGGGTCAATGAGCACCCACTTGCTCAAAATTCTTCTCAACTCTCAAGGCTATCTCTCTTAGGTTATGTTTTGAGCACTAATGTGGTGTTAAGTCAAATATTCAATGTGGCATCCCTCTTGATAGTACGACATACCTATACTCAAGAATAAATATAAAATCCAATCACTTGCTTGAGCTTGAATGCCTTCAATTGTGCCGCACATAATCAATTCTTCCTTTGAGGTCTGTCCACATTGCTTATGCTTGAGCAAAAACCAACTTGAGCTAGTGACTTGAAACTTTGACATAGAATGAAATCCACTTCTAGTTTAAGTCACCTTTTCTATAGATATGATACTAGCTTATATGAAGTCTACATGTGATCATGGATCGTCCAGTTGATCCGTAGAAAGTTTCGTCGCCCTTAGCAAAGAATCCATGACTCAAGCCGCAACTTGATCACACATTGCTTGGTCCTTAGAAACACTATCCCGAAATCCAACCTTTCTTCCATGCTTCACATATAGCATATACACTTGTATCATTCATGAAATTCATCCATTTGCTTTGACCATAGAACATTATCCAATATATCCATGTCTTCTAATGCAAGTCATACACCAAGTGTATAGAGTCTTGATGTCCCATACCACCATTTCTCTAGCATATATTTCTTAACTTGCATTTCTCAATTTTATCCAACCTTGATCATGATGTCTCATTTGAGTCAACAAGTTTTTACTTGGTCTTCTGTCCTCAATGGAGAGAAAGCTCCCCTGCCATCCATCTAAAGTAAGCAATCAATAACATGTAATTTTGACCTAGAAACAGGAACCCCAAGATAATTGATTGGCCACTCAACAATTGAACATTTTAGAGTAGAATTTGACCTCCTTGCAACCGATCGTATCAATATGACCTCACTTTTATAGAATTTTTTTAATCTAGACATTGCCTCATCGAGCTATAAAATAAGTTTCGTATTCAGGGATCCCCATCATCTTTTAAACATAGAATGGTGTCATTTGCGTACTGTAGGATGACCACTACGCGTCTACGCCAGGCATGTATCTATGTATTCGAGCACCAAGGATGGAACTAGCTTGTTTTTCTTGGCAAAATCAATTAATTTTGTAGAACATCAGCTGTCATGTTGAATAAGAAAGGCGAGAGGGATCCCCTGCCATACCCCTTTCCCACTTTCAAATTATAGGACAATGGAGTTGTTTACTTTGACACTTCAATTTCCACTCATCACAACATCCTTCATCCATCACACCAGTTGCCACAAAATCCCATTTGCTTCACGCATTGATTAGGAATTCTGAACTAATCTTGTCATAGGCCTTGTCAAAGTCTTGCTTGAGCACTAGCTAGGCCCTTTGTTACCGTCATGTAAGATCTCACGGAGACTCATAATTGTATCATAATGTTCCGGCCCTTCATAAATGTAGTTTGGCATTTATTCACAATTCTTCCAAGCACCTTATCTATCCATAACATCATAACTTTGCTAAAAACTTTATATATGAAATTTAGCAGACATTTTTTTTCTTGAACAACACTGGAGACAGTTGCGTGCCATTTCAGTAAGATTAAAAAAAACAAGTGTCCAGCACTCCAGCCTAGCTGGACCCGAGTACAAACAAACTCACAACACACCCATGCTAGCTTACAGGCGGGCCACAGAGAACTAACTCAGATCAACCTAAACAGCCAACGACCACAACTAATTAGCTATGGACATCGACCAACCAAGAAATTCCTGAAGTTTGAAAGCTTCAGCCATTCCCCATAAAAGCACCGTCCAGCCAGTCATAAGCAAATCTGAAATGCTTGGTAGAGCATGTTCAAACACACCGGAATTCCTGTGCTTCCAGAGTTCCATGCTACGACGGATGATTAGAGAATTCAGACATTTAGCGCCTTTCTTTAGGAACCACTCGAAAGGCCTTCCCCTCGAGAAACTGTTGTCTGTATTGCAGCATTTAATTTTACTTGCTTCTTTCTAAGAAAACAAATTGACAATTGCAGACATATAGGCCTGTATGCTTCATTTTACTTGTTTGTTTAATCTCAGGGAAAACTGATAATGTTATATATGCTTATGAAATCCATCAAACATTTCCACAAGATCCGCATTGATAACGTCCCAGAAGATCTGGAAACTTCAGTGCACAAATGATCAAGACCAGGAGTAATGTTTTTTCCATAGTAAAAAATTGCTAGCTTAGTTTTCTCGACAATGAAAGGTTGGGTAAGTAGCTCATTCTCTTCTTGAGTAACTATTTCAGATTCAATCCAGTAATCAGGATCAAGCTAAACTGGTGGGCCAGCTGAGGGTCCAAGCAGTTGTTTGCAGTAAGAAGTGTGGCGTGTTCTAGGATCTTTTCTTCTGCCTCAATGTTCTCATCCTCACCTTGCATACTAAAAGTAGTATTCTTTCTTTCTCCTTAGTCACTCTATGAAAAAATAATGTATTGTTACCCCCTCCCCCACTCCTCCACCTCTCCTCCAGCAGCCAAGTGGAATTATATTTCTTATGCCAGAATTTTTTGTCATATATCAGATAGTAAGTCTAAGAAGGTCTGACTGATGAAGTTTTTCTACGGTACGGAGTTGCCCAGCAGCTAAGCATTGCACCTCCTCTATGTTTTCTAAAATAAGCATCTCACTTTTAACTCTTTTCATTTTTATTTTATAGACCTCCGCAACATTCTTGGCTTTCACATTCTTAGACCATATTTCCTTGATTTTGGGAAGGAACTCAGGATGGTTTATCCAGTAATTTTCAAAATGAAAAGGTTTAGGTTTTGGGTGCTTATCTTGTTCTCTACATAACAGAAAAGGGTTATGATCTCACATGTCTCTCGAAATTTTTCTCAAGGAGGTAATTGGAAACTTTTTCCTCCCAATCTTTGAAAATTAATCGCCAGAGAGTCATTACGGAGAATTATTAAGTCGCATAGCAGGATCCATAGTCATGTTTTGGCTTTCACTTAGCAGACTATACAAACTTGTTTTTAAAGCTGGTTTGTTAAATTGCGGGTAATAAAGGCAAATCATTTTCCTGTGATTACCTTGCGTGACATCCATGCTCTGGCGGTTACTGATATATTGATAACTTTGTAGCTAAGGCCCCGTCTGGATTGCAGGAAGTTCTAAGGAATTTTGGAGGAATCCTTTCCTCTGGAAAGTTTTCCAGAGATTGTGTCTGGAACGGAGGAATAAAGGCTCATTCCTCTGGAATACTGTAGTCACCATGCGATTTCACAGGAACTAAAAACTCCACTCCCACCTCTTGTTTTCTCTTCCTGCCGCTGAAGCTTGCGGCAGCTGTCCCATTAGCGCTTGATGAGGGATGATTAGCCATGAGGGGAACCTTGGTAGTGCCGCCGTTGCTACATCTGCTGCTCCGACCAGCTCCTTCCCCGGGCCTCCACCACCAGCGCACCTCGCCGGCTGCCTCTGCGGCACCGCCCTGAGCACGAAGCGCCCGATGTGCGCCAGCGCCTGCGCCAATGGCGGCCTCAGCGATACGCCGCCACCACCTCCATGGATGACTCGCTGCTTGGTGCTGCGTGTCCCTCGAAGGGACCTGGAGAAGATAAAGCAAGCAGGTTATCCAGTGGCGGAGATTGGAGTGTTGAGGCTGATGCGTATTGTGGGTCATTTGTGAAGTGGTGGTCGGATGAAAGAAAAATAAGGAACGAAAAGAAAAAGAATTTTTGATTGAGGGAAAATAGGGATCATGATTTACTTTGATTTTTTCATTCTTTTCCATAATATATGATTCCTGTATTTCAAATCCTACGTTCCAAACAGCCATGTTCATCTCATTCCTTTGTTTTTCATTCCTCTGTTTTGCCACAAGCGCTACATGCCATTTCTGTTTCCTTTCGTTCCTGCGTTTTTCATTCCTTCCTTCCAAACAGGCCCTAAAAGAAATCGTCAAGCACATTTTTCCAATTTCATTTAGGGCCCCGTTTGTTTGGTTGGAATTTAGAGGAATCAGAAACCAGTGATAAATTATCTCCTACCTATGAATAAGACTATCTTTTTATCTTCCACACTATGAATATAAACCTATATTTTTATCTCTTACAGTCTTACCCTATGAAATTCATTTCTATCTCACACCCTATGAATTTAGAATGCTCGTTAAAAAATTTATCATATCTTTACCTTAGCAGCTTTTTTTGAAACTATACAGCGGGGAGGCCCCCATTGTGGCAAGTATATACTCCCTCCGGTTTGGTAAAGAAAATCGTTTTGGACAAGATTTGAGTCAAACATTGAGAATGTAAATCGTGAATAACTTTTAAGTCGTTGAGTTTGGAATGTGAATACTACATGAATAGATTTGTCTTGCAAAATACTTTTATGAAAGTATACATATGTTATTTTTAATAAATATCTTTACAAAAATAAGAAGTCAAAGTTGTACTTTGAAGACTGAAGGACCGAAACGGCGACCAGAGAGGGGGGGAGTGAATGGGAGCCGATAAAAATTCTTTCCAAACAATCCGGCTATTCTCCCAAACAACTCCGAAACCTCCGAGAGCAATCTTGCCAAGATCACGTAGCCACTGTCAAGCTACTGACCCTAGGAACAAGAAACGAGCAGCGGAACTCGAACCAATCGAAACGAACACCAAAACGACCCGAAACTCGGCTCGATCTAACACACCCAGAGGGGGCGGTTAAACCGGCCAGGGGGGGGGGGCGGTTAAACCGCCCGGGCCTGGGAGCCTCGGGAAAAAGTCAAAACAAAAGCGGATCTCCCAAACCGCTTGAGCTCTTGAGGCGAGATTTTGGTCAGATGATCTAGACCTCCAGTGGAGTGTTTTCCCAAAAGATCTCGGCCTCTAACTTAGTACAACTCTCGGAATCGCAGATCTCGCGAAGAACACCATGACCTCGAGTTCATCCCGAAAATCTCAAATCCAGAGCGATTCTCGGCGTTTGGGGGCAAGGGATCACCAGCAAAAGAGGCACAAGGCACTCATACGTGAATCCCCCAAAGAAATCCGAGAGAAAACGCCCTAGAACAAGAAGAACGAAAATCCCCCAAAAATAGCTCCGAAAATACCCACGAAAATAAGAAAAGGAAAGGGAGCTCGGGAAATCAAATCATGGCACAAAGATGAGCAGCACAAACTCCATCACATAACCATGAATTCACCTATACAAACTAGGAATGATTCGAAGTAGTTCTAGGTGGAGAGGATGAAGGGGAAAACAAGTTCAAAGTAAAACCTAAAGAGATAACTAGAGAGATAACAGCCACCAGCCCTGAAGGGGCCTATTAGTAGTCCAAGTGGTGGTTTCCTAAAGACTAAACTACCCCTAAGTGATACATACCCCTCAGGGGCAAATTTGACATTTGATCTTCAGATATTTTTCGGCTCGGGCACCTTCCACTGCAAGCTAGCTTCCCTCCGACGCAAGCCTTGCAGTCACGCCGCGTGTCCTCCGGATCGAAGCTCCTCGACGCCGTTCTTGGGCCAGCCCAGGGGGGGCGGTTAAACCGGCCCTGGGGGGCGGTTAAACTGCCCCTGTCAGCCCACACAGGCCCAGCTGCCCAAGTTCGCCTCGTCGAGTCCTCGGTCCTTGGTTTTGAGGCCCAAACCAAGGGAAACCGTCCACCGATGATTTTGTGGCCAAATCACCAAACCCCGCGCGCAAACTTCGGTTGTTAGCCGCCACCTTGCGCCGGCTTCTCGTCCGCGTACGAGCTTCGGTTGTGAGCCGCTACCTCGCACCGGAACCACGTCCCCTTGCTCGTTCTTGCGAGCATGTGAACCGCACTTGATCCACCGGCCATCGGGTCCCTCGAACCAAGCCTACTTGTCTCTCCGCTCCTCGGAGGCCGCCATGGCTAAGACCTTTCGCGCCTGTTCTTCACCTGCACCAATGCAACCAAGCCGCATTCTACACCTGCAATACTTAAGCCAAGGGAAACGTCAATCCACACCACGTTGTCAATCACTCATCACACCAGGAAGCGACCATCCACCGGTCCTCGGACACACTGGGTCCTCAAAGACCGTGTCGCTGTGCTAAACGACTTCCTTTGTCAAACCGGAGGGAGTAAGAAATATACCTTAGCAGTTTTTATGCCTCTTCATCCCGATTGGCTGTTTTGTTGGTCGGTCTCGAAGTCACATTATATTGCTTCCACTTTCTAGGGGGTGTTTAGATCCCTTCAAAAGGGTGAAAAGTTTCGCCTAGAAAACCGCGTCAGTTTATTTTCTTCTCTCTATACACGCGACCTAATGCAAAAAGTTTTCACCTTTTCATCCCCTTTCACATGATCTGAACACATACACATTCACTTGCATAGCAGCAGAACATGACTATTAAAATCTCAATGTGAAATATTTGACCTTTTGAAGCATTAAATGGGATCTCGGGTGTGCAACAGCAGCAACGCACGGCCATAGACCTAGCGGAGTATTGTATTCTAATAGTTTCCTTTAAGATCGATTCCATTCTTTACAAGAAATATGACTGCCTTTTGGAAATCATTTACCAAAAAAATAGCTTTGGATGGTGTAACTTTTCACCTGTTTGAAACAAAAACTTTTGGTCATGGAAGTTCAGCAAAAGGGGCGCGTAGCTGCCAGCGTGGTGACATGGGTGTGCATCGTCTTGAAGCGGGTGGGCGACCTGTTGTCGGGTCGGACCACCATGGGTCCATCTTTAGTAAGGATGGACATGGATGTCTGGACATTCGAAACATCCGTATTCGTATTCGATAAAAACGTAAATATGGATATCTGTATTCGTATTCGATTTTAATATGGATGTCAAATAGATGTATCCGAATTTGATTTCCAACAATTTTCTCTATCCGATTCCACATTCGTATTCGAGAAAAATCTGAAACATTCGACATTCGTATTCGACAAAAATCCGAAACATTCGACATAAATTAACTTCTCTTTTTAACTAACTATTAATTATAAATGATATAAACTGTTTAATCAATTTAAAAATTATCTACATGATAATTACTAGTTATATTGATTATAATATTACTAATGGTATATAAAATAAATTTTAATTAACTTTAAGATGGACAATCATATCAATTTTAACTACTTTAATTTATTTATCTAATTAATAAATTATATTTTACTTACTAATGTACTATTTTCTTATTAAAATATTTTATATATTATGAAAATTATTTATATTTATATTTGTATATTTAATTATTCAATATATATAACATACATGAGATATATACACACAATTTACTCTTAAAACAATCCATAAAGTGAATTAATGCACACTAAGACATTTTCTGTCAAAATCAACTAAACATCCGAATGCGAATCCGAATTTGAACTATTCGTTTTGTATTCGTATTCGATAAGATTCGTATTCGTATCCGAATTCGAATTAAAATGTGGTAAATAGTGGTATCCGAATTCGAATCCATTCGTATTCGATCCGAATCCATTCTTAATCTTTGTGTGCAGTCTATTGTGCACCGGAGATGGCGGCAGTTATCGGCTCTGACATCACAGATGCCTGTGGTGGCAGGGTTGCGTCTCCTCTTTCCAACGAGCTAATTATCTACAACTACTTTGGTTTCGAATCACAGATTCTCTTATGTCAGACAGCCCATAACATCTTGATATGGTGTGCAAATCGTATAGGAGGCACATCTAAAGGTCATTGGTTCTAGTGTTTAGTCTTTAGATCGAGGAAAATGGGTGAAAAGTATGGGAAAGAACTGTTTCTATAAAAGCAAATGAACTGACACGGTTCTTTAGGTGGATAACTTTTCGTGATAAGGAACCATTTTTACATTATCTGAACACGGCCTAAGAAAAGTATGGGCGTATGGCAACACTGGCTCGGAAACAGGGGCAACAACACCGAGGGACATTAATTGGATGGTACTTTTCTAGTAATATTTCTTCCAAAGAATGCTCTTCAAAGTGAAACCCCATGATCTGATCCTTACTAGTTGGATCATGGCAATGGTGATACGTGTGTATATCGTTCTCTTCCTGGAGGAGCTATTTTAAGTGTTGCTACGGTAGAGCACGAGGATGAAGATCACTGGTGTGTAGCTCGTTTTCACCATGGCCTGATCTTCACTGGTTGCATCATGGCAATGGTGATACATGTGTATGTCGTTCTCTTCTTGGAGGATCTATTTTATGTTCAAGTGTTGCTACAGTAGAGCATGAGGATGAAGATCACCGGTGTGCAGCTCATTGCAGCATGATACCGGCTTTCACGTTGCTCGTCTCATTTTGTTTCTCTTTTATGTTGTTTTATGGTGTGTGCATCCTAGTTACAGTCTTAGTCTAATTGTATTATGTTGATATAATTTTCTAAGATAAATAAATCTTCCTTTATTGTAAAAAAACAAAAGTAGCTTCTCGGTCATTATTATATTAGTGCAGGAAAATTTGCTGCTAAGTCTCTGGCTTCACTTTTCTCTCCTTATCATTGTCGTATACTTGCATTCCCATCGCTCTCCAAGCAACTGTTCCCTGCTTTACTAAGTGGCTGCCTTCTGAACAAGTGGTTGACCAGTCACCCTGATAGGCAAGGCAAAAGTTAAAAAGAAAATGATTACATAAATAGACGCAAACGTGAAACATCACCGATGTCATAAGTTCATAACAGCCAAAAGGTATGCTTGCAGATTTCTGCAACAATACAGAGATTGTCATTTGCAACCAAAATTGACAAGAATCCTTGACTGGATGAAAACGGAAGCATATTTTGTTGATATATCACATATAAAGAATGAACAAATACATATAAACACATAATTTAGAGCCTCAAAGCAGCAATGGCTTCAGGCCTAAAGTCAATCCTAAGTCCTAATACCCTCCGCACCTCTGCAGGTGTTAACAGCCATGTCAGATGGCCAGCATTGTCACCCCAGAAATCCAGAATCTCTGATACGCGCTCGAAGTTCAGAATGGTCGACATCTGGGAAAGCCTCGAGAATTTGTCTCGGACTGGTCTCTGAGACATTTCTGAGAAATGGTTGATCAGAGAACGGACCTCTTTGTCAAGCTGGAGCCCACCAAGCTGGCTGAACCTTTTCTGCATCATGATAACCTCAAGCCTTTTGACAATGAAGTCGATGATCAAGTGCACAAAGGAATCGTAGTTGTTTGATGTCATCACAGGCTGGAGCCAAGCGACATTATTGTTAACTGCAAGTATAAGCTTCTGGACCCACGGGTCATTCACCTCATTTTCCCCATATTCAGCATCATCCAGCTCATAACTGACAGTAGCAACAGTGTCAAGGACTGGACGAATGCGTGGTGCCACAGATGCTACCAGATGCTCCATTCCAGCATGAAGGATCTTCTTAAAGGAAGCACTGATCTCTCCTAGCTCTGATAAACAGGATTTGATCTTATCTCGGTCAGCTGGAGCATGAAAAACCTGCTGGACAGTCACAAAAGTCAGTGCAGAGTTTAATCACATGATGTGGCAATCAAATCACTAGATACCAGTGAAGCTGTTATGTCGTCTTAAGTCACATTCATATAAATGCTGTACCACAATTGTGACTAACAATAAATCACCTATGATCCTTAAGAACTTCCACTTGTGCTAACTATAAATTCTGTCAACTGAAAAATTCCTAGGACCATTTGTCCATTCTATATTATAGGAGAGAACATAGAGGACAAAATCAACAGTGTTATTTCCTAAGTATGTATTCCCTCCATCCCAAATTACTATTAGTTTTGGCTTTTCTAGATACAGCTTTTGCAATGCACATAGATATACGCTATGTTAAAATACATAGCAAAAGCTATGTACCAAGAAAGCCAAAACAAATAGTAATTTGGGACAGAGGGAGTACGTACTACGTACAAGACTGGATCATTGAGGAATCAAATCAGAAGTGAGCAAATCAAAGTTAGATCAATGTCTAGTCAAATAAAGAATTGGCTGAGAATCTACATCCATTGCAGAACATAGAGGGTTCAAGACTCCATCCAACAGATGCAAATGAAGATGCTCAAGCATTACTGCTGTAGTCCCGAAGAAGGTTTTACAATTTTAGTCCCATACAGGCATACAGGCTTTTGCTTGCTTGACCATGTATATACTGGTCTGATATCTCTGCATCACACAGTTGATGCTAGTGCAGGCCTATGCTTCGCATGTCCTTTTTAAAATGCTATTTTCATTCAAAACATCCCTGATAAATGCAAGCATCATTTTAACTGCCCTTTCTATATAATGCTCAGCAAAGTTCAAACTGATGCATGTCTCATTCATCGCTGAGAATTTTGTACATTTTCTGTTTGCAAGATTACACATAAGGAGCATAAGTGCTCTATGATGGAGCATGGGTTCCAGGGGACAATCTTGTTGGATCAATTTTACGTCCCGTAATTTACACGTCATTTACCATTACTGTTTATGCAAAGTTTTATAATTGTTTGTCTAGCACTAAATTCAGCGTTTTGCTATGTATGGCTCAAAAGATGTTCCCAAAAGGAGTGACTATAAAGCTGTATATAGAATGCCGGTATCAATATGTGCAACATTATGCAGTTCTACTTAAAAAGCTAGAAAGCTGCTAGTTCAAGCATTTACAGCTAGCAGTTTGAAATTTCCCATCTGACAAATATATAGACTTAGAATGGTAGAATCAAGCAATGCTAAACCCCTTTTACCAAGACAATGAAATGCAGTATTCATGGAGTATGAAATTCTCGGAGACACAAGATACATAGAGACAAAAAGACAGCAGCAGCACACAGGAGATAGCATTACCAACTAACATGGATCATTCCTGAGAAATTTAAGTTTAAACAGCTACACAAATATGCCATGCCAAATGAGTTATCATCAACATTAATAGTTTGGTGCTAACAGAGACATTAACAAGTTAAATGTCAGAAAATGCAGATCTATGTGCATCTGATGTAATGCTATTAGAATCAACAACTGAGAACGCACAAACGATGTGGGGTCCTTTTGTTTAACTGTGAGTTGCAATTAACTTAAGAAATGCACATTTCCAATCAATAGAACAGATGTAATGTATATAAGTCCTAGTTGTTAAACATGTCCCACTTTCAGCTTTAAAAAATGGACAGTGTGTGGGGGAATACTAGACGCACCTCCGCACAGAGCTCCTCAATCTCATGACGGAGCTTCAGAACATACTCAGAGCTGATATCCATGTTGTTTAGCGCAGTGGCAATCTCCTCACCCGTCTTCTGGACTCCAACACCACCAAGGAAGAGCTTTGCACCCAAATTTGGCTCTCGCATCCTCCACTGTAGTGCCTCTTGATACTCATTGCTCAGAAGGCTCGTTGCCCCACCAAGCACAGCAAAAACCGAGTTTATGCTTGCAGTGGATGCAGCACGACGGCAGCAACTCTGCAGTACAAAGAATACATCGTCTACCATTGATGTTGTGAGACCATCTGGTACAGGCTCATCAATACGGATGGCCTTCCTTACATTCTCCACCATGAAAAACTCCTCAAAAATCACATAGAACCCAGTGAGATCCTGCTCCATTTTATTAAAGCTACCATTACGGAAGGCCTTCATCGCCTGCGGCCCAAGTTCGGGCTTGACATCTCTCAAACCACGGATCTTATTCACCATAAATTCAGTGTAGTCTTCTCCAAGCTGTGTTAATGCAAGAATCTCCTCAAGATAAAGCTCAATTTCCCTGGGGTCAGGCCCTTCGTTACCTCCAGCAGCACTGGCCATGGAACCCACAACTGAAAGGAGGTTCTTCGTATAGGAGTTTATATCCGATGCAAGACGTGCAAGCTTCCTGTAATCAGCATACCGGCGTAGGATCTGAGTGCCCCGTGAATCACACTCCTCCTGCAGCTCAATGATGGCATAAGCAACACCATCCTCGCCCCTGAGCTCACGTAGCACAGCATCATTCTCCTCAATAGCGAGCACAATGTCCTTGAAGAGATGAGTGAGGCAGCCAACAAAATCTGGCCGCTCAGAGGTCTGCTGAGTTGCAGACGTCAGCTCAGCCAGGTGCTCAAAGTCTGCACGGGCGCGGAGAGCGACCACCTTCTTCAGGTAGGCAACGTAGACCTGGAGTCCCTCATCAGCGAGCGCAAGGAGTGGGAATAGGCGGACGAGGCGGAGCACGGCAGGGTGGTCCTGTGCGTCGACGGCAGCCGCGAGCCTCCGTCGCGCGAGCCCCTCGAGGCGGCGCTTGATGTCGAGCAGGTCCCGGCGGAGGTCGTCGTCGGTGGGGAACCGCGCGTCGATGGTGAGGAATTCGTGCGCGGCAGTGGCGGCGGCGGCGAGGTCGTCGGCGGCCAAGGCCCGCCGCGCTGCTTCGAGCGCGCGGGACCGGTCGAGCGCGGCCTCGGCGCGCGCCAGCGCGGCCTCCGCCCTGGAATGCGCCGCGTCGAGGTGGCGGACGCGGGAGGAGAGCGCGTCGGCGAGCGCCGCTGTAGATGAGGAGGACTCCTTGAGCGCGGCGGCGTCGGAGGCCGCGAGCGAGAGCAGCGGCGGGGCGGAGCGGAGGAGGGAGGCGGCGGCGCGATCGATGTCGGCGCGGCGGGCGAGGAGAGAATCGAGGCGGGCGTCGAGGGCGCGCTGGTAGGCGACGCACTCGTGGAGGAGGCGCGTGGCGGCGCCAGCGTCGGTGAGGGCGCGGATCGCGGCGAGGGAGGCCGGGTCACCGAAGTCAAGGGACGGAAGCGCGTCAGCGGATGAAGGGTCCGGACCCACGATGGCCTCCGGGCGGCGCGGAGAACGCGGTGTGGGAGACGGCGAGGGCACCGCCATGGCCGCCGCGGCGAGATCTCGGACGGGGATGCACGGGATCTGGACGGATGGGGGGTTCACTGATGCTGGTGAGGAGGAGGATTAACCGGTGGACGGTGGACGTTTCGGCTGGGGACCCTCCGCAGACTACAGACCGAGCGAAAATCGAATTAAGGCCTTACTTCGGAAAAAGATTTTGGCAATTTTTTTTTAAATCTTAACTATTTAGAAGTGGTAAACGTAGACTAATAATAAAACTAATTACAGATCTTACTTAGAAATCTCGAGACGAATCTAATGATGATAATTAGAGAGGAAATAGTACATAATTAGCGATGGTTATGTGGCATTACTGTTGCAAATTATGGATTAAGTAGACTCATTAGATTCGTCTCGCGATTTACAACCTATCCATATAACTTTTTATATTTTCGTCTAAATTTAATGCATCTAAGATTCTGTTTCGATGTGATGGGTGAAGAAAATTCACTTTGGAATCACAAGGTCTAAAAGTCCAAATCAAACCAAACTTGGATAGAATCTTCACCACAATTCCACAAATGATGACATCTATATATATACATTCAAGATAATATTAAATATTCGGGTTTCCAAACTTTACATCCGAAATCATCAACCCAAGCGTATCCAGAGACTGGATAAATATGTTATTTTCAGCCTTTAGCAATCACTTATAATATGGTAACTTACAAGCTTCAAAAATAAGTTATTAACTTATAGAGCAAAATGTATACTTTTTTTTTTGAGAAGAGCAAAATGTACACTCGTAGTGGCTATGCTTCATGAAGACATTATATGCCTGGTCCACTCTCTGTATCCGGACTTGACCATGTAGATTCTTCTACAATGAGATTGATTCCTCTGACCCAGAATTCCACACTAGAAGCACAAGTGGCCTCAAAATGGACCTCTCTGCCTGTCACCGTCTCAACCAGAAAGATCAGCTGCCGTGCAGATCCGTCAGGGCTCCTCCTGTTCTTCGTGAAGCTTGTACTTGGCCCAAATCTTGCCTCCTTGCAGGTCACATTCCTTCTGCGAGAGGTTCCCCATGTCAGCACGCCAGATTTTGTCATGCGCAGAGTCTTTTGGTGAGGCGAGCCCTTTCCTTCTCGAGTGTGTTTCATCAGCTCCTCCCCAGCAAGAACATGAGCACGTGAAAGATGATCCAGCAACCATTCTTCTGTTGCTTTGCTCGATCGACTGCTCCTCCTTACTAACGATAAGGCTGTCTCATTTCTTTCATTCACAAGGCTGTAATCTGCCCCTCCGTGTGATACCAATATTTTGCACGAGTCTAACCTTCCGGAAGCAGCTGCATGCATCAGAGGGGTGAAGCCATCTTCATCTAGTGAATTGGGATCATAGCCCATTTTCAGGAGTTGCAGTAAAGATGACTTGTCGCCGATTCGGGCTGCATAATGCAGAGGTCTGAATGATATTTGGCCAGTGAGTGTGTTGGTAAGTGAAGCTTGGAGCAAGATTTGTTCAAAGAAATCTCTAGTCTCTGAAGATTTTTGTCGAATAATTGACATCAGAGATTTACCTTCTGTGCTTCTGATTGTGATATCAGCCCCTGCCATCACTAAGATCCTGAAAATATCAACATGACCTGACTCGGCAGCAACCATAACAGGAGTAAGCCCTGAACTATCAAGCTTGTTTAAATCTGAAGCTGATTGATGTAGCATCATCAGTAGAGGTTCTGCCCGCCCACTTCTGGCAAAGAAGTGCATCGGGGAGAAGATGGTCATATCTGATGAAATAAGGCTTGCTCCACAGTTCAATATTCTCATGAGAATCTCGACAACTGAGCAGTGAAATGAACTTCTCTCAGCTATCATAATTGCTGTATCTCCTTCATGGTTGACTATCCCAAGGTCAGCTCCGAATTTTATCAACTCAAGGAAACAGTCAGGATGACCAGCCCTTGCAGAGACCATGAGAGGAGTATCCCCAGTAGAGGTTTTTGCATTCACATCTGCTCCATGTAGCATCAGCTCTTTCAATACTTGCGTGTAACCCAATCTTGCTGCCAGATGCATAGGACAGGAAACATGCCCTCCTTCTGTCATGATGGGAAATCTATGATTGGCGCCAACATGCAGAAGCAAACCTACTGCATTTGGGTTCTCACAGAGTATGGCATGGCAAAGAAGATTTCGACCCTTTTTTGGAGATTCCAACAACCAAGGAGCTTTATCAAGCAGTAGCTTGAGAATTTCACCACTGGATTCGTAGTATTCCACTGCACACCAGGTAGCATTGTAATGTTCGCCGAGGCATGTACCTACACGAAGTTCTTCCCCTGATGCAGGGTCCCAAGACCAAGAACTAACTTGAACAAGAGAGTCCAAGTAAGAACCTTCCTGCATATAACAGCAGAAATCTAGAATCAACAAAGGATGGCTCTTTTATTTTAGGTACATTTCCATATTATATTGATTAATTATCTGCGGCATTGACTGCCTGCTCATTCATTTTTTTTTGGAAAAACAACTGCGAGAAATTTAGCATTCTGGAATAGCAGGCAAACACAGAGATGGATATAAATGCAAATTTCTTAAAAATTTTGAACAACATGATGAAAGTAGGAACGCCTTTCTGTTACACAGTAACAATAAAAATTTGGACATCAATATCTAATATGTTATTTATCAGAAAGCTGAAAATATCAGATAACATCACATACCTCTATCAAGAGTTCAACAGTGGAAATTTGCCGACTCATAATTGCTGACACTAGCGGTGTGCAATCCACATTAGCATGGAGCGCAGGCTTAACTGATCTCAAGAGAACCCGAGACATGCAGTTAACATCAGCTCCATTCTGAACCATCAAAGTCATATAAGTAAATTGGAAATCAAGAAGACATATATGCTTAATTTGTCTACATGAGTAGCAATATATGACTGCACCTGGAGTAATATGATCAGTATATCATCAAAACCTCTTGAAGCAGCAGTGACTAATGCATGGGACATAGCTTCAGAACCAAGGACCTCTGAAGAAACTAGGATTCGAACTGCTTCAGCCTCACCAAAAACACTAGCTTCTGAAAGTGCATCTTCACAAGCCTCCTGGGTGGCTCCAGCCAGTATAAGCATTTCTAGAACATTAATGTTTCCTTCACGTGCAGCAGCTGTTGTTGCATAACCTAGGAATAACTTCTGGTTAACATCAGCGCCAGCCTCCTGCAATATGTACGTAAATTATCCAAACTACTTTTTTTTTCATCAAAACATAAATAATGAAATTAAACATAACGAAAGACTTTAGGAAGTGAGCCTAACTAAGTTGAGGGTGTGGATGTACACCCCGACCACCCAAGTTCAATATCTTTTTTTTTTTTTGGGGGAAACCCAATTTCAATTCCTTGTTGAGTCGAATTTGGGTTCATATTTATATTCTTCTCTTAATACAAAGGCGCATGTTTCCTTCTACATTGACAGTTTTTTTTATATAACGAAAACTTCCCATTTTCATGCTAAGCATGTTGGGATACTATTCTTTCCCCTTTACAGTTTTTGTTAATTCCTGAGTTAGATGTAATTGATTCCAGATTTTTATTTCAGTCTTATGAGAAATCAAACCATAGAAATTAGCCATATTACTAAGATGAGTATTCTTTCAAAAATTAAGTAATTTTTTTTCTTCTTGGACCCAATACTTACTTGTCTAGTGTGCATGGTAGTGTGGACAAACATAGTGAAATGCATAGCATTTAGGTAGGAGTAGAGAGTGGAATCACTTCAATAACTGTGCTCCTGATCTTCGCAATGGCAAATAAATTCAAATGTTTGGTTCGTAGCAAAATTACCACCTAGTAGCCAAGCCAAATTTTTGACATCAAATAGGCCTCATTTTTGCCAACATAACCAAATGATCTAAGGTGGTACATGGGATGTCTACCATGCCAAATTCGGGCACCCAACCAAATGGTGGCCAAAATTGGTCAAAAGGTGCTAAATGTTGGTTTGGTTACCTATGGCACATTTGTGTCACAAAACAAACACAACCTCCCAAAGTCTAATTTGTGCTGGGTTGTTTGTAAGTAAATACAAACAGAGTGAGCATGTCATAAATAAATATTCATAGAGTTAGAAACGTAAAGGCTTGAAAGATAAGCTTGAAAATTTCCTTATTGTTTCATTATACTAGATTTATAGCTATCAAATTGAAAAGATAACACTTGAAGAAACAGAGTGGGTTGTCTGTACGTTGAGACTTTTAGTTTTATTTTAGAACGAAATATTTTTTATTTCATAAACTTTTGGTCTCAGTTATCCTTTATGTTCACTGAGTACACCAGAACTTTAGTTGGACCTTTGCTTCTGATGTTTGAGCACATAATTGGTAATCGAAATACAAAGGGGTGGATTGGAAGAGAAATATTTTATACTAACTGATTTGCTTATGATGTTTGAGCACATAATTGGTAATCGAAATGCAAGAAAAAGTAAGAAGTCAAATAAATATCAAACATCGTATTGATTGTTGTCACTCATTAAGGAGAAGAAGAAAAGGTGACATGCAAATTCCTGACAAAGTCGTACAAAAAACCTTGTTCATTTTAAATTGGAATTTTACATCTCTCTTGTAGCATGTGAAATTTCATTATGATATCACATAGCAGTTTATTATTATTTGAATTTAACTGAAAAAACTGCATGATGCAAATCTACATCCAGTTTTTGTGGCTAATTTATATGCATGACAATCATGATAAAATAGTTTTTTTCTTTAATATTATTGGAAGAGTTGATGTTCTGGATTCTAACTTAGGACAGCGCCTTGTTCCTTTTAGTTGAGCTAGTAATACCATGAAAATTTGCAGGTAACATTATTGCTTGGCTATTTATAAGTATAGAAAGGCATGGTTATCTACATTAAAAAGCTCATTGAGGTGAGTTGTGATGCATCTGATGTGGGCATTGGAACTGTACTAACTACTAAGTCAACAATATGTACATCTGTTACTCTTCTCAAGCACACCACGTAGGAAAACTACTGATCGACCTAACTCTTTTGTAGAGGACTTGAGGTCCTTGGAATCTACTTTGTTTCCCATCATTACCTATTTTAAGTCTGCTTAACTCATACGCTGTGGAGCTGAGAATTCAACTAGAGAACGCACACCATGCTAAATCGTAAAAGCAACAACAATCAACCAATATGCGTGACATGTTGAAAAAGCCTGCTTACTAAGCTCAGTTAGAACAATTAGTTCCTGGAGTACTACAAGATTTTTGCCAAACAGTGCCGACCAGTAGACCAAGTAATATTCAAGCTTACACTTCCATTTAGTTCAGACTGGCAGGCCGTCACATCCCTTTCATGACAACATGCCAAGAAGATACCCTATCCCATTCCAAAGGAGAGAAGTTGCCATCAACCTCACCAAAAGGTGCGAACAAAATTCCCAGTACCCTGATCCTAACTTACTTCAGTGATCCACCACAATGTCACATACTACTCATAGGTTAGCCTCTATTGGTACCAACACTCAGAAAAAAACATAGTTCAGCAATGCCCATCTGAAAAAAAGGATAAGTTGTTCTTAGTCCTTTTTTTCTTTTCAAAATCAGGGTCCTAGCCTAGCTTTGTGCAAATTTTATTGGTGGCGTGTGACTTTTTAATCAACAGTGCAAGTCAAATATTACATGGCTTTGGAGTTTGGACACCCGTGCAGCAGAAACAAGACAGCAGGAAACTTTGTCAAGAAAGAATGATGCACGCTAGAGTTATGATCTGAAGACAAAATTTCTTGACTCAGTAATCGAAAGATTTTTTTTTTGACAAAGCCCGTGTTTAGTTCGTGAAAACTTTTCGGTGAAAAGATTTTGGGTTTCAATTTTACCAATTTGGGATTAGTAAATGTAGACGAAAAAGGTGGAAAGTTATATGGATAGGTTGAAAATCTCGAGACCAATCTAACGATGGTAATTAGAGGGTAATTAATCCATAATTAGCGGACGGTTACTGTAGCATTACTATTGCAAATCATGGATTAAGTAGGCTCATTAGATTCGTCTCGCGATTTACAGCCTATCCATATAACTTTTCACCCTTTTCGTCTACATTTAATGCTCCATGCATCTAAGATTCTCCTTCAATGTGATGGGTGAAAAGATTTCGTTTTGAAACTAAACAAGGGCAAAATAGCCAAATGGGTAGCATTTTTTCTCGTCCTTTGTGAACTGTGGTTTCCAAAACCGATGGAAATGGCACGCTTGAGTATTTTAACAACTGAACTGATCGCAACGGCACTGCTACGAATTCGGGTACGGATCAATACCAGGAGGGTGCGGACGATGCCGGCGTGCCCGGCGTGCGCGGCGGCGAAGAGCGGCGAGACGTCGGTCTTCAGCTCCCGCGCCTCGACGACCACCTCGCCCGCCGCCTCCTCCCGCAGCGCCACGCCCGCGGACCTCACGCGCAGGCGCGCCACCCCGACGCGGCTCGCGGCGGGCACGTCCGCGTCCACCGGGTCCACAGCCGCCCGCAGGCACGCCTCCACGGTCGCCGCGTCCCCGCGCAGCGCGACCTCGACCAGCCGCTGCGCCGGCGAGGACTCCTCCTCCTCGCGCGCCGCCGCCGCCACCGCAGCCGCCCCGCGCCGCACCATCACGTGCGCGTGGGCGAGGTCGGGATCGATCGAGGTGGTGGTGCACGTAGGCCAGGTGGTTTGCTGCTTGGGCTCGACCGGGGAGGAGGAGAGGTGGCAAGACGTGATCGCGGAGGTCCGTCCTCGGGTGGGAATGGGGAGGTGGCAACGTTCGGGTGGGGAAGACGGGGACTTGGCGTGGGGGGAGTTTGAAGTTTGAAACAAGTGGCAGCGGTAAGATCGGAGGGGGATCTTCTGCGATTGAGCATCCGCAGCTGGTTGAGGAGCTGCCTCGTCAGGTCATTTTTACGTGGCAAAATCTCCCAAAACAAAATTTTTCTTGACAAAAAAAATGATGAGGCTGGACGCTGGAGTCGGCTTGTTCACGAAGATGAAAATAAAGGAAAGGGACAATTTGGTGTTCAGTCAACTCGCTGACGTGCCAAGTGTTACCGCACATTCCCTTTCGCCACAATTCACAAATATGATAAGTAGTTTGAGAACCAAAAACAAAAACTACAGAAGGTTAATGTTGTTGGATTCGATATTTTCATTTTCATATGTTGGCTAAAAGCGAACTCAGAAGCCAACACGAAAATGGGAGACGAGACCAGAAAACAAGAGCCGAAGGAAGCGATATCTTAATAATGATCAGTGAATAATCCGAACCCTTACAAAGTGGTGCGCCCTCTCCTTTTATAGGGAGGCGGAGAGTCATTCCCTCAGTCATATGTTCCCTTTCTACCCCTACCTGCTACAATTGTGCTGGGAATATTCTACTTTAACGGATACAAGGGGAATTTTACATGAGGAAGCCAATTTCGACTTGCTTTCGTCCTTGCATGTACTGAGACGCTCGATGTGTTCCGGCTCGACTCTGCGCTCCGGGCCTCCTCCATCCTTCCTTGTTGACCTGTTCACAAATGGCTGCGCACCATGTTAGGCCGTTAGAGTCGTGAGGAGGATCGGGTGCTCCTCAGCTGAGGGTTCCGAACCGATTCCTAGGTCGATTCGGTCCGCGCACTTGGTGAAGTCGTTCCGTCAGCCGTAGGATGCGGCGGACCGAAACACTAGTTGATTCGGTCCACTGGTTGTGAAACGCGAGGGGCCGAATCACAGACCAATTCGGTTTGCTACGTGCGGAACGCGAGGGACCGAATCACAGGCCGATTCGGTTCGCTGCGTGTGGAACGCGAGGGACCGAATCACAGGCCGATTCGGTTCGCGCATCTACTCGTGCGATGCGAGCCGAATCCCTGAGATCGATTCGGTTCGCCAGGGTGAGCTGCTGACGGGCCGAATCACTGATGGATTCGATCCGCGAGATCCGTGGCCGGAAAAAAACGAATCACGGATCGACTCGGTTCTGTTGAGTCATGGGCTAACGCGAAACAGGCCGTAGCGCAACAAGCAGGTGGCGGAGTTCGCCTGATCCACGTCTCAACAGTCAGCCCCTCGTGGGTGATGGTCGACTCCAACGAGCTGAACCCTCGATACTTGAAGTGGACTCGCGACCAGGAGAAAACGACACCCTCTGCTTGTTGGAGTCGAGGGTGATTCGGTTTTTACGGCGCGGTTAACGAGGGGTTTTTACCGCGCCTATAAATAGGGGGGGGGGTGATGGCTGAAAACGACGTTTGCCGTCTGCTGAGAGGGTTCGCGCTTGCCTTTATTTTGCTTTAAGATTCGTGCGAGTGCTCGTGGTTGTCTGTTGGATTCGTACACTTCTTCGTGCTTTGCTAGTTGTAAGTTTCTTGCATTTGTTGTGTTTTTGTATGTGTTGTTGTTGTTGCGCATGGATGTTTACTTCCTGGGTTTTGCAGCTTCGATGGCTCGTACGATTCAGACTGCTCGGCTTGTTGACGAGGAGGATCGCCCTGTCGGTCGGGTTGCTGAAGATGAAGTCAATGTCGCAGCGGAAGTAGTTGGTGCTGCTGATTCCGAATCGGCTGCTGGATCCGCTTCGAATCGTTCCGTTCGCAGCGGGAGCGTTGGGGTGGAGGCGGAGGATGAGGAGGAGGGCGTTGATGAGACTACTGGCAGTGTTGACGCGAATCCCGAGGATTTGGTCAGTGATTCGATGCCTTTTACCCGTAGATTTGGGCGGTCACTTATCAGGGAGGAGGACATGAGGGAGATGATTGAGAAGGGTTATTTCGAATCTGGCGAATGCCGCGTCCCTGGCGAGGAGGAGGTTCCGGAGCCCTTGGATGACGAGTGCGTCGTGTTTCGCGAGTTCTTTGTCGCCGGGCTTCGGTTTCCTGTTGACCCGCTGATTCCTCATATTTTTCGGGCTTTCAAGGTTTCGATGCACCAGTTGGCTCCTAACAGTTTCTGTTATCTGGCCAAGTTCCTCTGGGCGTGCCGTACATTCAACAGTGAGCTGGATTTAGATTGCTTTGTGCGCCACACAGAGCTTCATTTTTCCAAAAGGAAGGTTCTCTTTGCTGATGATGATGAGACGTACCAGGCTGAGTACGGGTGCTACACATTTTGCCCCCGCCGGGCCGCTAAGGGGATGGAGACGCCGCAGCTGGCGTACAGCCAGAAGAACAAGTGGTCGAAGAACTGGGACAAGTACTGGATGTATGCCAAGGTTCGCGTCCCGACTGGGGGTTACGAATCTGGCTGTGCGGTCTATGGGTATCCTCTTGCTTCGAGGGTTTCTGGTTTGGAAGCCTGTCTGCTGCCGATCTATTCGGATTCGAAGAAGGCGAGAAACTCGCTGTGCAATAGCGCTTTTTACTGCGCTACTCAGGTTATTTCTGGGCGGGATGCTATTTGCGAGAGCATCGCGGCTGGTATTTTCCCTATTAAAGCTGGTTGGTGCCCTCGCAGTTTCGGGGAGTTCAAGCTTGCAGATTTTGAGAATCGGATCTTTCCTTGCCCCATATTCGGGTTGAAGAAACCGGATGGAATTAGCGATGAGGCCATTGTCGACGAAGTGGAGCGTCGTGCGGCGGTTATGCTGGGGCAGTATACTGCTAAGGAGTATGGCTCCTGCCGCAAGATTCTCCGGCATAAAGGTCGAGTAAATCGTGTTTTTGATGAGATGGGTGTGAAGTATGGACCGAGGCCCGCACCCGCGACTGTTATTTCGAGGATGAGGCCTCCCGGCAATGTTGGGTCTGAGCCGGCCGGTGGGAAGGGTAGAGTTGCCAGGTCGAAGACATTAGTGAAGCGAGCGGCTGATGCGACTGGCGTAGCTGCTCCTGCGTCAAAGAGGGGCAAGGCGGCACCGAAAGTTGGGCTTCAGAACTTCGCTTTCGGTCAGGTTGAAAGCGCTGTGACGGAGAGGGTTGGGGATGTGCCTGGTTTCGTTGGTGGGAAAACTGGGGAGGCGATTGCTGCTGGGGGCCCTAGTGGTGGTGCTCCGTTATCCGCGAAGGATTTGCGCAATATTGCTGCTGCGTCAAGTATTTTGCTTGGCGAATGTGATGATGCGGTTGTTGCCCCAACGCTCGGGATGGCGCCCGCCTTCGATTTTGAAGATGGACAGGAACTTACGTTCTTGTCGGGGGGAACTTGTTACCCTTCTCCTGTTAGAGATTCTGGCGCTGCCTCGGTTGCCCCCGTATTGCCGAGTGAGTTGGCTAAGACTGCCGGCGGTAGCGGCCTTTCTGCCGCTGAGAAAGCACAGGATATTCTTCGTGCCGCGGCTGTCGAGGCCGGTGATGTTGGAGGCGGGGGAGATCGCCCGCAAATTTCTGTCCATGATGTTGATGAAGAGTCTTTGAGCGGTGAGCCCCTGGTGCCCTCCCCCCCTTTCTTTTTTATTGGATTCGAACTTTCGTTCGTTCTCTTATTATGTTGTATATATATATTTATTTATTTTTTTTGGTTTCGCAGGCGGCAGTCCCCCGGCGAGTCATGAGGATCGCGGGGAATTTATTTTTGACCCTGAAGGTTAGTTTTCTTTCCTTTAGGGATCATTTCCTAGTATTTCTTTGTTTTTCTCATTTGACGTTATTTCCTGGTTTGGTGGTGCGTATCGGCTGATGGGGTGTTTAGTTTATGCAGCTTTTATTCGTGATTGTGAGGAGAATAGCCCCATTGACCTCGCAAAGCTTGTTGGTGGCGTAGCCGTCAAGCTTGTGATGGGGATGAAGGTTTTACATAAGAAATTGGTCGATGGGGAGGATGTTGAGGAGCTAGAGCTTTTGCGCAAGCAATGCTCTAAACTTTCTGAGGAGAAGGCTGGCTTGGAAGAGTGCAATAAAGAGTTAAGTTTAACTTTGAAGAACTTGCAGGCTAGCGTTGATCAGCAGGAGGTTGCTCTCAACGGGCTTCGGGAGCAGGTTGCGTCCGATTCGGAAGTTGTCCTCGACTTGCGAAACAAATTGGGCAGTGCGGATCTTGCACTGCAATCAAAGGAGAAGGAGATTTGCGAGCGGGATGCCACTATCGCTGATTTGCGGAGGCAGCTTGCCATTAAGGACAAGCAGGTTGAGGAGCACGAGAGTCAAATCTGGCAGGACGGACTTCATGCTTACAGTAGCTGTCGCGCTGCGCTTCAACGCTTTGGCGCCGAACCCCAAGAGATGCCCCGTGAGATGACAAGGGAGAGATTTTTTCACTGGCTTGATACAGAATTCAAGATGCTCCCTGGGATCATGGATCGGGTTGGTGACTATGCTGCTTCGGTTTGCACTGATGCCCTGCTGCGGCTGCTTTCGGATCATGGTTGCGAGCATCTGAAAAAACTTGGGAGCAGGGGGTTCGTATTTCCCAGCGCTGAAGGGCTGCCGGCTGCGACTAATGTCTGCGAGGCCGTTAAGAAGATATTCTTAAGCCGTTTTTGGGTGGCGCACGGTAGAGAGGCCGCCCGAAAAACTGCGCATGATCGACTGACTCGGGTACAGAAATCGCCTTTAGTTTTTATTTTGGTGCTTGCTGACAGTTTTATTGCTTTTTTCGCGTTTTTGTGACTTGGTACTCCTGGTCTTACAGTTCTACCTATCGCAGAGTAAGCAGTCCCTTGCGGCCGCAGGTGAGGCAGAGGTTGGGGCTGGGTCTCGTTCGAAGTTGCCTCCCCGACCTGAACCATCTAGGCGCTCCGAGGCTGGAAGGATATTGCGGTTGGAGGTTCTGAGGCAGGCGCGCGCAAGGGCGATGTAAGGAGCGGATCCGGTTCTCGCGCTAGGGAGGAGGAAGCTGCTGGTGATGCTCGTGGAAAAAAGGTGTAATTGTAGGGACATGCGTTGTTTTGGTCTTTTTGACTGGTGGTGTTTGTAAACTAAACGTATTATTGTAATCCTCCCTGCGCAGGCTTCCGGTGATGGAGCTGCGCAGGGCGCAACTCCCAGAACTTTGTATCGCGATGGTTTGTTCGTGACTGGAGCTGCCTGGGACAGATTTCAAATTATTTATCCGGGCCAGAGTTTCGACGATTTCTGGAGCTACTGTTGTCGCTTGTTTTCTCGTCGTGGTTATTTGCTTCGTTTATCTCTGGATCGCTCTGGCGGGAAGAGGCTGAGTCGGTCCCGGAGGTGGGATTCTGAGCATATTTCCCTTGGGGTGAAGGAGGAATGCTCGAGCGAGAAGACTCTGGATGATGATGCATTCTTGTGTATGATGCGCCCAAGTCCGGGAGGCCTGGGTTGGTAGTAGAATTGTTCGAATAGCGGGGGTTTGCTCGCTTTCGGCTGTATATATATTTTTTTTGGGCGACTCGGTGGCGGTGCGCTAAGGAATTGCTGCAAGAGAAAACGACACCCTCCCCCCTTAGCGCATCGTCGCACCGAGTCGGTTTGGTTGGCAATAAATGGTGCCGGAGTTGATGCTCGGCGGTTTGCGTGCTGCTTGGTGGAAAAGAAAACGACACCCTCCCCCCTCAGCACTGGATGCCGCCCGAGCCATACCTCCCCTGATTCGAATTGTTGTTGATTTTTTCGTCCACTTATGTCACGTGAAACTTGTCGCGTTGTGTCACGGGAGGCTTGTCGTGCTGTGTCACGGGGGGCTTGTCTTGATGTGTCACGGGGGCTTGTCTTGCTGTGTCACGGGGGCTTGTCTTGGCTGTGCCTATATAAACGGTTGAGTGGTCTGGGGTTTTCGCATTGCACCTCTTCCTTTGTTTGTTTTGCCGTAGCCATGATTTTACTTTTGCTTGAAGCGTTGGAGAGTTGGCCGCCCGATCTCGGCGCTGCTCGTTGATTCGTTGTGGTGCTAGAAGAATGCTTGCGAGTTGCGGCGGAGGGGAAGAAGGCGTGGGCGCGGTTATGCATGGCTTGCTTGCTGAAGCCATGTATCAAGGCGTGCGCGCTCATTGGGCTAATGGTGTGTTAGCCTGCTAAAGCCTCGCCGTGTTCCGGCACTTCTTTGTGTCGGTGAGTGCCTTGTGTGTGGTGCTACAAGAACGCTTGCGACGTAGCTAGGTCGCTTGGTTCTTGGAGCTCACCACTCCGGGGTCAGTTTGTATCTCTGGGTGGCAACATTGTTGCGCCCAGCTGCGTTTGTATTTGTCTATAGTGCAGCGAGTGGCTGCTATTTGAGCTGTATTTAGGCTGTTGTACTCCTATTTTTTTCTAATAAAGATGAGGTTTTTTGGTGCTCGTGTCTTATCTGTAATGATCCTCAGTTTTGTAACCGCGGCTTGTGCAATGATCCTTGGTTTCATCAGTCCGCATTTGGTTTTGGTTGATTGGAATTGTGGCCTCTTGCCCTTAGGCTTTTATGTTTTAGATTACTGTGATCCGCAACGATGCTTGGCTTATTCGAATCGCAGCCCCTTGCCCTTAGGCTTTGGGGTTTAGATTTCTGCGATTCGCAGCCTTGCTTGGCTGATTCGAATCGCAGCCCCTTGCCCTTAGGCTTTGGGGTTTTAGATTTCTGCGATTCGCAGCCTTGCTTGGCTGATTCGAATCGCAGCCCCTTGCCCTTAGGCTTTGGGGTTTTAGATTTCTGCGATTCGCAGCCTTGCTTGGCTGATTCGAATCGCAGCCCCTTGCCCTTAGGCTTTGGGGTTTTAGATTTCTGCGATTCGCAGCCTTGCTTGGCTGATTCGAATCGCAGCCCCTTGCCCTTAGGCTTTGGGGTTTTAGATTTCTGCGATTCGCAGCCTTGCTTGGCTGATTCGAATCGCAGCCCCTTGCCCTTAGGCTTTGGGGTTTTAGATTTCTGCGATTCGCAGCCTGCTTGGCTGATTCGAATCGCAGCCCCTTGCCCTTAGGCTTTGGGGTTTTAGATTTTGATTTGGTGTGAAGCCTGTGAATACGAGTTGGGCGTCCCCTTCGTATTCGCAGGTCTTCCAGGTTTGCCTTGTGGCTTGGTCGAATTGAACAGCCTCTGTTCGGCTGTTTTTCGACGATTTGTTCAAAATGTAGAGGGGTAAGGCTCTTTCTTTGATAAGTAACGAAATGATTACATGAGATACGGTCTCGTTAAAAACCTCGCCTCCGCTGGGAGCCCCCCTTTGCGAGGAAAAGAGTACCGTTCACAGGAAGAGGAAAAGTGGAAATTACAATTCTGAAGATAACTACGCTGAAGGTATACTAGGCTTGAGCTGTGTTGCTGATGCTTCTGCTATCATGGGTAGTATTTCTTGAGGTTGTCTATGTTCCAGGGGTGTGGGAGTTCGAATCCTTCCTGGTCCATTAGCCGGAACGATCCAGGTCTGCCGCTTCTGACGGCTATGTATGGTCCTTCCCATGGGAACTGTAGTTTGCCCACTGAGTCTGCGTTTTTCTTTCTCTTCAGGACTAGGTCTCCCAGCTGGATGTCCTTGTGGAGGACTTTCTTGTTTCTCCACTTTCTTGTTTCATCTTGATAGTTTAGAATGTTCTGGATTGCGTCAAGTCTGTCAATTTCGACCATGTCCTTGTCAGCGGCCTCGGATTCGTTGTTTGAGTCCGGCGCAACGGCTCTTGGGCTTTTGTATTTGATCTCCTCTGGTAGCATTGCCTCTGCTCCGTACAGCAGTTTGAATGGTGTGTAGCCTGTTGTTCTGCTTACTGCTGTGTTGTGGGACCATACGACTCTCATCAGCTCTTCTGCCCATTTGCCTTTGCTTTCTTCAAACAAGCATTTTTTCACCCCTGCCAGTATTTCCCTGTTTGCTCGCTCAACCGCTCCATTTGACTCTGGGTGGTAAACTGATGAGAATATTGGGTTTGTTCCTATTGTTTGGCAAAACTCTTTGAACTCGTAGCAATCGAATTGCCTTCCGTTGTCGACTGTGAGTTCTTTCGGTACCCCGAATCTGCAAACGATTTGCTGCCAGAAGAATTTCTGAACTGTTGCTGACGTTATGTTTGCTAATGCCCTAGCCTCTATCCACTTGGAGAAGTACTCAATGGCTACAACAGCGTAGGCTAGGTTTCCTTTTGCTCTTGGCAGTGGTCCTATTATGTCCATTCCCCATCTTTGGAATGGCCATGTTGGTGGGATTAGTTGTGTTTCCGCGCCTGGGCGCCTTTGATGCGGCGCTGACATTTGGCATGCTGGGCATGCTTTTACTACCTGTTCCGCATCTCTCAGTGCAGTTGGCCAGTAGAAGCCTTGTATGAATGCTTTCCTCGTGAGGGTCCTTGCCGCGAGATGCGATCCGCACATTCCACTGTGTATGTCCTGGAGGATGGCCTTGCCTTCTTGCTGGGTGATGCACTTCAGTAGTGGGGCACAGACACCTTTCTTGTATAGCTGATTGTCGATGACTGCGTATCCTGCTGCTCTCTGCTTCATGCGCTTGAGGTCTGATTCGTCGTTTGGCTCGACGTGATTCCGCAGATACGCCATGATCGGTGCTCTCCAGTCCTCACTGCTGATTGCGCTAACTAGGCTCATTGGTTGCAATTCTGGCTTGATGGATGGGTGGTGCAACGTTTCGAAGAATACTTCAGGTGGCAAGTGTCATTGTTCGCCGCGGCTTTTGCGAGCTTGTCTGCTTCTGAATTTTCTTTTCTTGGTATGTGCTGAATTGTGAAGCCTTTGAAGTTTCTTTCCATTCGTCTGACTTCGGCCAGGTATTTTATCAGTTCTGGTTCTCTTGCACTGTATTCTTTTTCCACCTGTCCGGTGATGACTTTCGAATCGGATCGTACCAGGAAGTTTTGTGTGCCCAGCGCTTTTACTTTCCGCAGCCCCAGCAGTAGTGCCTCGTATTCTGCTATGTTGTTTGAACATTTCTCGTCGTCACCGCTGAATTCCAGTCTTGCCGCGTACTTGACTTGCAGGCCAGATGGGGTTGTAACGACGGCCGCGATGCCCGCGCCGTTTTTTCCCCAAGCTCCGTCGCAGCTTATGTTCCATTCTGGGGTGATTTCTTCTTCTATTGGCCCTTGACTGGGTGAAGTCCAGTCGGCGATGAAGTCTGCGAGGACTTGTGATTTGATTGCGCTTCTCTTTTCGTAGTCTATGACGTGCTCGGATAGCTCTATTGCCCATTTGGCTATACGATTTGATGCTTCTTTGTTCTGAAACAGGTCGTGCAGCGGCTGGTTTGTGATTACAAGGATTCTGTAGCTTTCGAAGTAGTGACGTAGCTTTCTTGATGCCATGACCACTGCATAGGCTATCTTTTCTAGTTCTGAGTAGAAAAGCTTTGATCCTGCTAGAGCTTCCGATACGAAGTAGACTGGCACTTGCTGGGGTTTCTCTTTGATTTGCACTTCTTGGACCAAGGCGGCACTTACTGCTGTTGGTGATGCTGATAGGTATAGCATCAGCTGGGATCCTGGCTCGGGCGGGGCTAGTTTCGTCATATTGACGATATAGTCCTGGAGTTGGTGGAATGCTTGGCTTTGCTCCGGCCCCCATTGGAATTTGTCTGAGGCACGAAGTACTTTGAAAAATGGTAGGCTGCGCTCTGCTGATCGAGTTATGAAGCGGTTGAGCGCTGCGATCCGTCCTGTGAGTTTCTGGACCTCTTTTATTGATCGTGGCTCTTGCATTTCTGCTACTGCTCTTATTTTGTCAGGGTTGGCCTCTATGCCTTTGGTAGACACCAAACATCCCAGTATTTTTCCCTTTTGTACTCCAAAAACACATTTTTCTGGGTTTAGCTTGAGCTTCGCTTGCCTTAGGCGAGCGAACGTTTCGGCAAGGTCTGCTATGTGATCGGATCTGATCTTGCTTGCCACTATTATGTCGTCGACGTACGCGATTAGGTTTCTGTTGAATTGGGGGCCCAAAACCTCCGCTATCATTTTGCAGAACGTTGTGCCTGCGTTTTTCAGTCCTTCTGGCATTCGTACGAAGCAGTAGATTCCGAATGGAGTAATGAAACTTGTTTTTTCCTCGTCCGTGACTCGCATCCAGATCTGGTGGTACCCTGAGAACAAGTCAAGCAGGGACAGCATCTCGCTGCTGGCTGCTGTATCTACGACTTTGTCAACTCTTGGCAGTGGGTAGTCGCTCTTTGGGCAGGCCTTGTTGAGATCCGTAAAGTCGAGACACATTCTCCATTTGCCGTTCTTCTTCTTTACTGGAACAATGTTGCAAAGCCATTCCGGGTACTCGACCTTTCGTATGACTCCTGCATCTAGTAATCTGTTTACTTCGGCCCTCATCGCCTCTATTCTGTCGTCGGACATTTTTCTCAGCTTTTGCTTCTTTGGTTTCGAATTTGGTTTCACCTCGAGCTTGTGTTCTATGATGTTTCTGGCAACCCCTGAGAGTTCGTCCGCTGACCATGCGAAGACGTCCTTGTTGTTTCTGAGGAAGGCGATCAGATTCGTTTCTTCTGTTTGATTTAGGTTTGCTCCTATGATTACTGATCGATCAAGGACACTTGGGTCGAGGAGTACTTTCTTGGTATCTTCATTGGGGCTGACTTCGTTTTTTTCTCTGTCCTGTTGTGGCTCCTTGAATGGTTGTGGCTTGGTTCTTCTGATTGAAGGATGTGCACGTTCCTTTGCCCTGGCGTTGAGGCTTTCTCAAGGCTCCTTCCTGACCCTTGATTTCCATAAACAGCTATGACTCCCTTTTCTGCTGGTATCTTCATACACAGGTATAGCTGGTTTATAACTGCCTCAAACTTGTTGATTGTTCCTCTGCCAAAGATTGCCTGGTAGGGGTACCAGATGTCGACTACATCAAACGTGATGTGCTCGGTTCTTGCATTTGACATGTTTCCGAATGAGACTGGCAAAGTAATTTTGCCCAACGCCTTGATGCTTTTTGTTGCGCCGAACCCGTATAGCGGCGTGTCAGACGGTTGTAGCATGCTCTTGGTCAGGTTCATTTGCTCGAAAGCTGACAAGAATATGATATCTGCCGAGGAACCTGTGTCGACGAGTATTTTCTCTATGGTCCATCTCGCGATATTGGCTTCGATGACCATTGGGTCAATGTGTGGATAGTTGTGTAGCCGTATATCTGCTTCTGTGAATGTGATTGGTATATGAGACCAATTGGTTCTTGCAACTTTGTTGTCCGTCATGACCACGTTGATTTCTCTGAAGTAATTCTTGCGCTGCTTCTTGGTTTCGAATTCCAGTGAGGAGCCTCCACTTATGGGTGCTATGATGCCGTAGCTGGGCAATGGGTCTGGGCTTGCGCGGTTGCTTGAATTGGTTTCTTGCTTTGGGGGATTGGGTGGTGGTGGTGGTAGCTGCAATTGCGATTGGTTTGGCGGTAGTGCTAGCGAGGAGTGGTGATTGGTGTTGATTCTTTGAGTTGCTGGGGTTTGGTGGGATTGAGGTTGCCATGTGGGCTGGTAGTAGTTGGTGTAATGGTGCGGCGGGTTTGGGTTATGGTGGTGGTTTTGCCATTGTTGTTGGGGTTGCCACGGCTGGGATGCTTGCCAGCCTGGTTGTGGGTTCCATTGGTTCGAGGTGTGGGCTACTATTTTCGCCTTCCTCTCTTCTTCCGCCAAGTGGTCTGCTCTTAGCTTGTACGGGCAGCGCTTGGACCCATGCTCGTCGTTCATGCCGTGCCACATGCAGTACCACTGTTTTTTCTCACTATCTCCCCTGCCGCGGCCGCGGCCTCTGCCACGCCCGCGGTTGGATCTTCCTCCCCTCTGGGCAGCCTGGTTCCCTGACTGGCCTGACGAGCCGGCGAATTCGCCGTCTGGCTGCTGGCATTGGTGGTCTTGGTTGATGTTAAATAACGTGCAAGTTGGAGGTGGGCCGATCGAGTGATGATGGTTTCTTTGGTGGCTGTCTTGCTTGGACTGGTGCCAGTTGTTGTCTCTTTGGGCTGCCTGCTTCGCTGCGTATTTCTGTGCTTGTTGTTCCTCATGGCCTATTCTGTAATCGTTGTCTGACCGTGAGTACTTCTCTAGTTCTTCGTACAGCTTTGCCATCGTTTTGGGGGTCTCTCTGATCAAGTGGGCTCTACATTGCCCGTACTTTAGGCCCATGATTGCGTAATTGATGGCTACGGCGTCGTCCACTGCTGGGGCTCTTGTTCTGAGGTTTACGAATCTCTGGAAGTAGGCCTGCAGTGGCTCTTTCTCTTTTTGCTTGCAGTTTGCGAGCTCGACTTCCGTGATTGTCGGCCTGTGGAATCCTTGGAAGGTTGCCAGTACTCTCTCCCGCAGTTCGTCCCACGAATGGATGCAGTTTGGTTTCAAGGTAGTGTACCACTGCAGTGCTGTGTCATCCAGAGCTATTATGAATGATTTGGCGAGTACTGTGTCGTCGCCACCTGCTGATTGTATTGCTGCTTCATAGCTCATCAGGAATTGCTTGGGGTTGGAGTGCCCATCGAATCTTGGTAGGGTGACCGCCCTATAGTGCGGTGGCCAGGGTGCTACTTGCAGTTCTCTTGACAGTGGTGATGTTGGGTCGCATGGTCTGCTAGGCAAGACTCGTATTCCAAAGCTGTGATTTATTTGATCTGCAACTTGGTGGTTGATTGTATTGTGGCTGTTTTGCGACTGCCTTTGTTCCCCATGGCTAAGATGGTGTGTCGGGTGTTGCTGTGTTGCATGAGCAAGGTTTTGAGTAGGGTTAGATGCCGTGGCTGCTTGCAGTTGCCCTACCTCTCTCTGGAGGTTTGAAAACTCTTGCCTGGCGCGAGCAATCTGCTCCTGCATCTGGCTGGTCTCTTGTTGGGTTCTTTGTGAGGCTAGGTTGTCTCGAAGCCGTCTGAGGCTTTGCAGCTCTTCTTGCAGTCTTGCTAACTCGACTTCTTCTGGGGTTGTTTGGTTGCTCGGGTGGGCTGCGGCGCTTGCACTTGGCACTGCTGCTGGCGCTGGATCTCTGGGTGGCGGAACAGATTGAGCGGCCTGCTGGCCTAAGCCTTGCGCAGGGTCAGTGACTGCTTCATTGGAGGCTCGGTTGGTGGTACGGCTTGAGTTTTTGGTGGTCCGCTTCTTGGGAGGCATCGTGGGTTTGTTCGAGTCACAAAAACTGTGGGCGCCTCGTGTTGGCCCGAAAGCGAACTCAGAAGCCAACACGAAAATGAGAGACGAGACCAGAAAACAAGAGCCGAAAGAAGCGAAGTCCCAATAGTGATCAATGAATAATCCGAACCCTTACAAAGTGGTGCGCCCTCTCCTTTTATAGGGAGGCGGAGGGTCACTCCCTCAGTCACATGTTCCCTTTCTACCCCTACCTGCTACAATTGTGCTGGGAATATTCTACTTTAACGGATACAAGGGGAATTTTACATGAGAAAGCCAATTTCGACTTGCTTTCGTCTTTGCATGCACTGTGACGCCCGCTGCGTTCTGGCTCGACTCCGCGCTCCGGGCCTCCTCCATCCTTCCTCGTTGACCTGTTCACAAATGGCTGCGCACCATGTTAGACCGTTAGAGTCGTGAGGAGGATCGGGTGCTCCTCAGCTGAGGGTCCCGAACCGATTCCTAGGTCGATTCGGTCCGCGCACTTGGTGAAGTCGTTCCGTCAGCCGTAGGATGCGGCGGACCGAAACACGAGTTGATTCGGTCCACTATTTGCGAAACGCGAGGGGCCGAATTACAGGCCGATTCGGTTCGCTACGTGTGGAACGCGAGGGACCGAATCACAGACCGATTCGGTTCGCTACGTGTGGAACGCGAGGGACCGAATCACAGACCGATTCGGTTCACGCATCTACTCGCGCGATGCGACCCGAATCCCTGAAGTCGATTCGGTTCGCCGGGGTGAGCTGCTGACGGGCCGAATCACTGATGGATTCGATCCGCGAGATCCGTAGCCGGAAAAAACGAATCACAGATCGACTCGGTTCTGTTGAGTCATGGGCTAACGCGAAACAGGCCGTAGCGCAACAAGCAGGTGGCGGAGTTTGCCTGATCCACGTCCCAACACCAGTCTTTAAACTCCTGCGCCACGAAGTTCGTACCATTATCTGTGATGATACGATTTGGAACTCCGAAGCGGTGGGTGATGTCGGTGAAGAACTCGATGGTCTTGGCTGCCGTGTGCTTTCTGACTGGTTTCACCTCAATCCACTTGGTGAACTTGTCAATAGCTACAAGGACATGGTCAAAACCACCAGGAGCCTTCTTGAATGGACCAATCATATCCAAGCACCAACAAGCGAAGGGCCAGGATGCTGGTATGGTCTGCAGCTGTTGTGCGGGTGCGTGTATTTGCCTTGCAAAATACTGACACCCTTTGCAGCGCCGCACGATGTTTTCTGAGTCTGCTACAGCAGTCGGCCAGTAGAAACCAGACCGGAAAGCTTTACCAACAATGGTTCTAGCCCCGGCGTGATTGCCACAGATTCCTTTATGTATGTCTGTCAAGAGCTCTATACCCTCAGCGCGACTCACGCACTTTTGGAGGATTTGGGAAGCTCCAGATCGACGATACAGCTTGTCTCCGATGATGACGTAGCTTTTGCTGCGCCGCACGATTTGTTCGTGGAGCGAGTTTAGATCTTTGTCTTCCGCGACCTCTGCGGGTAATATGCCGCTGTCCAGATAGTCGATGATCTGGGTCCTCCAGTCCAACGCTTCGTCTACCACTAATGTGGCTGACTCTGGGGATTCTCCGACTTGTTGCTCCGCGACAGTGCCATCCGGGTTTATCTTGATAGATGGTTTGATAAGATCTTGTATGAAAACTCCGGGTGGGACGCCTTCACGGGTGGACCCCATCTTAGCGAGCTCATCTGCTGCCTTGTTATGGTCGCGCACCACGTGATGGAACTCTAAGCCATAGAATTTCCCTTCCAACTTCCTGATTTCTTCGCAGTATGCGTCCATCTTCTCGTTGGTCCTGGACCAGTCCTTGTTTACCTGGTTTATGACTAGGGCAGAGTCCTCGCGTACCATCAGGCGTTTGATACCCAAAGTTACTGCAATGCGGAGACCGTGCAAGGCCGCTTCGTACTCGGCTGCGTTGTTGGATACTGGGAACATGATTTGAAGGACGTATTTTAATTCCTGTCCACTTGGAGAGATCAAGAGTACGCCTGCGCCGCCTCCTTTTATCTGGAGGGAGCCATCAAAGTACATCTCCCAGTACTCAACTACCTCGTCGTCAGCCGGAGCTTGGTTTTCTGTCCAGTCTGCTACGAAGTCGGCCAAGACCTGAGACTTGATAGCAGTACGTGGAACAAAGTTTATGTGATGGGCAGCCAATTCTATTGACCATTTGACGATTCGGCCGCTGGCATCTCGGTTATGGAGAATTTCCCCTAAAGGATTTTCGCTCACCACCGAGATTGGATGGGCCTCAAAGTAGTGTTTCAGCTTTCTTGCTGAGATAAGAACTCCATAGAGTAATTTCTGCACATGGGGGTAGCGTACCTTAGATACGGTCAGAACCTCGCTGACGAAGTAGACTGATCGCTGAACTCCATATGTGTGTCCTTCTTCAGGACGCTCGACTACTAGTACTGTGCTAACCACTCGGGAAGTAGCAGAGATGTAGAGGTAGAGCTGTTCTCTTGGTTGAGGTGGGACGAGGATGGGAGGGCTCTGCAGGTAGTCTTTGAGTTCCTGGAAAGATTGCTTCGCCTCGTCATCCCACACGAACTTGTCCTGCTTCTTGAGCAGTTTGAAAAACGGCAATCCGCGAACGCCGAGTCGTGATATGAAACGACCGAGCGCTGCCATGCATCCAGTAAGCTTTTGCACATCCTTTTGACAGGTTGGTGGTAGCATCTTGGTGATGGCCGTGATCTTCTCGCGATTTGCCTCGATCCCGCGGTTGCTGACCATGAAGCCGAGTAGTTTACCTGAGGGTATTCCGAAGACACACTTTTCCGGGTTGAGCTTCCACCGGAATACGCGCAAGCGTTCGAAGACCTTTGTCAGGTTCCCTATCATGTCCTCGGGGTTCATGATCTTGACCACGATATCGTCGATGTAGGCTTCTACTATGTCTGGAATCAATTGATCCAGACATGCTTGAATCGTCCTCTGATAGGTTGCGCCTGCGTTCTTCAGACCGAAGGCCATTGTGTTATAACAAAAGGCACCAAACGGCGTGATGAACGCGGTCTTTATTTGGTCTTCCAGCTTCAGGCCTATCTGGTGATAACCTGAGTAGCAATCGAGAAAGCAGAGCAGGGCGGAGCCTGCGTGGAGTCTAACTCTGCCCCGATGATGGCCGTCTTCTTTGGGTCGTCCAAGTCCAGAGAGATCTTCTTCAGCTCCGTCTCCTTGCTTGGCGCGATGGCTTCTCTCGCTGGCTTCTTGGTGGGGATCTCTAGAGCGTCCTTGTCCACCTCCTGTGATGCATCCAGTACTTGTTCCATGCGCTTGGACATGTCCAGGGCGGCTGCCGCATTGAGAGTTTCCTGCTCACATGTGTATGCGACTCGGACGTCTCCCAAGACGGTGATTACGCCTTTAGGTCCTGGCATTTTGACCTGCAAGTAGACGTAATGAGGAATCGCCATGAACTTGGCGAGCGCCGGCCTCCCAAGGATGGCGTGGTATGCAGTTTCAAAGTTCGCCACCGTGAACTGCATGTGCTCGGTCCGGTAATTGTTCCGGTCTCCGAAGGTAACGGGCAATGTGATGTGCCCGAGTGGTTCCGCCCCCTCTCCCGGTATCAAACCGTAGAATGCGGACTGGGGGGGACTCAGGTCGAGAGTAGTCAGGCCGAGCTCCTTCAATGTGTTAGCAAAAAGGATGTTCAGGCCACTGCCACCGTCGACTAGTACCTTGGTGAGCCGAACGTTGCGAATCGTCGGGGCTACTACCAAGGCATGGGACCCGGGCTTCGGTATGAAGTTTGGGTGATCCTCCCGGTGAATGTGATCGGAACTTCCGACCACTTGAGGTACTCAGGTACCGGTGGCTCCCTCGCGTGCATGACCTGGCGATGGGTGAGCTTCTGCTGGCGCTTCGACTCGAATTCTGGTCCGCCATAGATCATGCGCACCACTCGGTCGGCTTCCTGGAAGTCGTCGCCGGGCTCGTCGTTCCGCCTGTCGTCTCGCGGGGAACCATCGTTCCTCTTTCTGTATGGAGGGCCTCTGTTGCCTCCAGTGAAGGCTCGCTTGAGCCCGTAGCACTCTCGCGCCGAGTGCTTGTGTTTGTGGTAAGGGCATTGCTCATCGAGCATGCGCTGGAAGTCCTCTGGAGTTACCCGGCCTCTGGACCGGTCCAGGGCGGCGACCATATCTCCCTCGCTCTTCTTCTTGCGAGGTTGGCTGTCATTGCGTCGATGGTCGTCGTGTCGGTCTTCATCCTCGCGGCGGTCGCGTTTGCGAGTCGTCTTGTTCTCTTCTTCCCAGCGACTTCTGATCTCGCTGAGTTGTTCTTTTTCCGCGATCTCTGCGTCCGCCCACGTGCTAGCGACCCGGAACATGTCATTGACAGTCGCGGGTGGCTTCCGAGTCCACTTGTGAATCAGTCTCCCGTCGGAGATGCCGCGCTGGAAAGCTGACATCACCTCCTGATCCGTGACGTCCGTGATGGAGTTGCGCTTTTCTGAGAACCTGCGCACGAAGTCATGCAGGGTCTCGTTCTTGCGCTGCCTGATCTGACCTGAGGAGCCGCTTGCTCCCGGGCCTTTCCCAGGTACCGAGATATTTACCGATGAAGAGCTGCCAGCCAGTTGCGGCAGTCCTTGGTGAGCATGATGGGGAGATAGTTTGCCATCACGTCCTCGTCGCCGCCGGCCGCTTGTACGGCGGTGTAGTAGATCTGAAGCCATTGAGATGGGTCAGATTTCCCGTCGTACTTGTCGATATCCGACAGCTTGAAGCCTCTGGGCCACGTCACGCTTCTTAAGCGCTCGGTGAACGACTGGAATCCGCCGATCTGACCTCTAGGGCGGGAATCGCTCGGACCCGATCCGTCAGCTGCTCTTTGGGGTGTGCTGTCCCTCCTGCGATCCCGGTCCCTGGGCGGGGAACGGGTCCTCCGATAGTTCCGAGTCCTGGGTGGAGTTCGGTCCCGTCGGTAGGTCCTGCTGCGCGGTGGAGTTCGATCTCTCGGCGGAGTCGGTCGCCTGGGTGGTGGAAGCACTCGTCCTCGTGGCGGAGTGCGACCGCCATTGTTGCCGCGCCTTGGGCTACCGGAGAGGTCAGAGTAGTCTGACTCCGTCGAGTAGCCGCTCCTGTTGGGGTTACGACGGGGATTTCCATGATCCCGATCGTACTCTTCGCGCCGTCGGATTTCCTCACGGTGGCGCTCTTCGGTGCTGTTGGTGATGACGTCCCTCGCATCTCGATCTCTGTTGATCGTGGTGCGGAGGTCTTCATCACGACCCGATCCGCCGCCGGCCCGGTGTCGAGACGGACCGGGCTCAGGAGCGTCCGTGGTCGTTCTGCCTTGCATCTGGTGAACCTGGACGGAGGCGGCCTGCACGAGAGCCCTTACCTTTTCCAGGCCTGGAGTGTTAGGTGGCAGCCGATTCATTTCCTCGTTGATAGTAACGAGGTTCTGGACCGGTGTCTCGTAGACGTCGTATCCGTTGAACTCGAACATGCCGTCGCGCATCAAGTTCCGGGTGCTCCTCCGGTCGTGCTGATCCCGTTGGCGACGATGATCTTCAGAGTGAGGCTCCTGGAGTCGAGCAGTGCCAGATCCTGACGCGGTGGCTCCGTGCGGTCGTGCGGCTCTGCGAGTCGCCCGACTGGCGTTGCGTCCTCGACGCTGGTTCCTGGCTTCAGTCGTCTCCTCAGCAGGAGTGACCTCATCTTCTGAGACAGGATTGGTTGGCGTTGCTGGCGCCACCATGTAGCAATATGATCCAACTCCCTCTTGCGCGAGGTAGTCTTCCTCGGACTCGGAGAAGTCGGATGTGGGCGTATAACGCTCCAAACTACTCGGAGTCAATTCTCCGAGTGATCCTAGTAGCTCCGGCTCTGTAGAGGCATCGGACACTGTGTATCCTTCCGGCAGATCGTCCAGGATTGAGGGTCCCAGTAGATCTAACCCGTAGGAGTCGCTCCCAGAGAAGTAATCATCCGACTGGACGATGTCCTTCATCTTCTGCTTCCGAGCAAGCGCGCAAAAGCCAGGGGTCTGGACAGTAATGACCTCAGGGCTCTGGACGCGTGTTGGTTGAGCGTTTACGCTCTGCGATGATTCGGCGACGCGACTCTCAGGAGTCGGATCGGAACCGAGTGATTGTAGCTCTGTTCCCGACTGGTCTGGCCTCGCGTTTTGCGATGGACTCAGCGGGGTAGATCCGGCACGATCAGATGCGATCGGACCGGATTGGGCCGTGATGGCCGAAGTCGGCGCCAGAGAGGAGACCTCCGTGGCGACCGTAGTTCCTGCCGCTTGGGTATCCAAGGCGGCGGTGATGACGTCCCCGAACTGGATCTCGACTTCGTCGACGTCCGGGAGGTTGCAGCTGTCCAAGATCTTGACGCGATCCATCGAGCTTACCAGATTGATCTCGGCGATATCCCCTACCTGGCGCGCCACTGTCGGTGATATTATCTCCGGCAGTCTTCCACGGGGTAGCCCACGGAAGTGATTTGTAATGCAGGGAAGATCGCAAAGATCGGAAGCAGGATGGTTAGAATGGATAGACACAGGGGTTTATACAGGTCCGGGCCGTCGACTTGACGTAATACCCTACGTCCTGTTTTGGAGTGTTGTATTGCGTAGATTGTGAGTTGAGATGTCTTCAGATGATTCGAGTTGTTTTAGAGGGAGTCCCTGCCCGCCTTATATATCGGGGGGCAGAGTTACAAGTCGGTTTGTATCCGAGCCTATCTCTAAGAATCCTTTCCTTCTTTACAATAATTCCTATTCCAACTAGGATTTCTCCTCCCAGATCCTTCCTCCGTGCGCCGACTTGTCCCGCACGTCTTCAGGTCCAGAACGGTGGGCTGGGCCGCCCCCTTTTGGTGGGCTGCCAGGCTTGCTCGTGAGGTACCCGGGTACTATATTCCCCACAACACTTAAAAGTTAAAAACGTTGCAGCTGTTATGCGTAACCCGGTGATTGAATTCGGTTCGGGTGCCATGGAGTAAAACCATCGGCGGATAAAAGAGTTCAAGCGATACTGTAAGACAGTGGTCGATCATGCATAGTGAAGCTATTGGAAGACTACGATCTATACCTGGTTTTAGGTTCAGCCCCTGCCTATCACTAGCAAGTGTAGAAAAGAAAATGTCTAACACAAACTTGCTGGTGAGCCCGGCAAACTAGCTCCATAAAATAACAAGGAAGATTGTATGCACACCTCTGCTGTGACTCGTGATCCAAACAGCCAACCTGCTCCACGGGGACTAACAGCACATTTCTCTATCTCATGGGTAATTCTTATCTGGTGAAAAGAAAAATATATCAAAAGTTCACTGTCATGGAAACATTTATAAAATCAGCCACAGAATCATGTACTCCATCTCATGGTAGCAGTGTGTCGCACGAGCGAGGCAGTCCAGCCGTACGTCGGCACGACACGACGTGTGGCGTTGGCGTGGCGAGCCTACCTCTTATCGAATCGATCGCGTAATCCTTTCCTTTCAGAAGGCAAAAGGGGGTCCTCTTGTTGCACTGGTCCGAGGAGCGACGAGCACATGAAGCCGTTGCTTTCTGGTCCTGTGAGGCGCTGCTTGCATTGGTCTCCTCGTATAATAGGGTCTATCATCAGTCTATGGCTCTGCGCTTCCTCGGCATCTTGATCATAAAGAAGCTCCTCCTGCCTCTGCTCCGAGATGTTCAGATAGTTGTGCGAGTGCGAGCAATTCGCTCAAAGGTTGGAGTTTGCCGATGGGCCTTTATTGCGTTGGGCCAAGCTTTGCGACGTCGGTCCCGGCTCTCGTGTGCGCGCACCACGTCCGTTTCATTCTCAGTCCGTCTTAAAAATACTTATAAAACAGACATGCCATGTATTTCAAGGACGGCGTAGACATTTAACTAAAAAAAAGGTACATAGCCGTCTCCTATCCATGCTCACACCCATTCCTCACTGACCGTGTCCATCTTTACCTGCCTGTACCGTACACCCTTTCAATCTGTAGTGGTGATCATTCACCATTCCACCAATTGCCCATCACTGACAGGATGCATCACCAACTAGCCAGCCATTTTGCTCAACTTGGCACGACTAGTTCCCTTGAAATGGACTCCTATCCATGCCGGCCACTTCCTTCCTCTGGCCACCGGGCGCCGCCGAGGGACGCAACACCACCCGGCCGGGAGGCGCGGCCCAATGGGCGGCATGGGAAGTGTGCCCGTACTTCCTTTGCAGGGTGATGATCAGTCGCTACCTGATCAGGATATGAAACTGGTGGTCATAAACCGTAAATGAATCATGATGTCAGCCTCCAAATAAAATCATTATCAAGATCCCAATCTCTTCTACAAAGTGCTCCCCGAACTTCTACTTTTGATCATTCTTATTAAAAAAAAAAAAAAAAAAAAAAAAAAAAAAAAAAAAAAACTGCTTTTGATCATTCAGAATCATAATGGGACTTTTGATCATTCAGAGTCAAATATCAGAGCCCATGCTCACCGAACTTCGATACTTTTGTAGAACGCACCTGCACACTTGCATATCGATATTTTCAAAGCTGGCGTGCTTAGGAGTTAGGATTGCTCGCCTGTGGTGAACTGTGGCGAGTACCTCTGCGCGAGTCCAAAGAGGCCAAGGGTGCCACCCGTATGGATCATCACCACTTTGGCCTCACTGTCTCGACGGCACAGATCCACGGCGTGCTCCCAGGCAGACAGAGTGTACATCGGATCCAGCAGAATGCCGGTCTGCTGAGCGATATGGCGGCACATCACGATTTCACCATCCAGCACCTTGCCAAACCTGAAAGGAAAGGTGAAAGGTATTGATAGGTCAGTGAAACAAAAGTCCAAAGTTTCCCTTACCACCGTCCAGTGACATGAAAATGACCGTTTTGTTCAGCAAAATAGAGTATATTAAATGATGATGCCTCTCAAGGTGGATGGATGTCCTCAATTCTCAATCACAATCAGGATACCACTGCAAGCAGTAGATGGATACCCGCAAATTGCAAGGTTCTGAATATCCTGAATGTTATCCGTTGAATGAAAATAGAATTAAACTACAATTTACAGAAATACAAAGCATGCCATCAGCCGACAATCCTTACACTGTAAAACATATAACTTTGGACTTTCAGGGAACCTTATTGCATAAAAAATTATTCCTATCAGTTTTATGAAGTGTTCCGGACTGAGCATAGCTCTATTGGTGGGAGAGTTGTGGCTGTACACTCCCAGCACCAAAAGTTAATCCTCTTCAACTTACTTCGCCCACTTAACTTGGGAAATCATGTGCCCAGGCTGCGGGGAAAAGGCTTTGCTGATTGGTGGCGAAAAATGATCAAGAAAGTGCCAAAGGACCTTAGGAAGGGTGTGAATTCTCTAATTATTCTAGGTGCTTGGATGATTTGGAAGCATAGGAATGGTTGTGCGTTTGAAGGAGTTACTCCATCAGTCAACACCATATAAGAGAGCTTAAGGATGAACTCAGCTTATGGTGTCTGGCAGGTGCCAAGAAGCTGCATGGTCTGGGTTTAGTCACTGTACTCTAGAAGGCTGGGTCAGGGTTCTGGTCATGTTCTTATTTTGTGCTTAAGCTAATCACTTTGTAACTTGTTAAACCTACTCTCATATTCGGTCCCTATATGAGAGCTGGGATTGTACGGGATCTTTTTTCTTATCTATAATACAAAGAAGCACAATTCTCCTGCGTTTTCGAATTTTTCAACAAGAATTTGGGTGACTATTCTTCTTATTTACAATGCCACCTAGTTCCCCATAAAGGTTGCTCCAGGTTTTGTCAAAAGTGTTTAGAAGTTTCAGTGACTTTAAAAAGGATTGAACAAAATATTAAAATAGAGTAACCATACCTTCTAGGTGAAAAGCGCTCTACCCATTGAACTAGACTGCAATGAGTATCATTTCCCACCATTCCGTGGAAAATTCCAGGGTAAAGCTTTTCAAAATCAGATACAAGGGACTTCTCTTGTTGTCTATACCTTTCAAGTGTGTCAGCTAGCATGACCGCAGTAACCCTCCACTGGAGTCTGCATAGGAAGAGAAGATAATTAGCAAAGATGGTGGAGAAAACAGCACCAACAATTTTGTGTGATTCTGTGATGAAAAAAATAAATCAGAACTGGCGCAATTTTAAATTCCTGATGCAATATAATTTCTAGCGGCACCCACCCACCCCCACCCTCTCTTTTTTTTTCTCTGCAAATACTGGATGTAAAGTTTCGGCTTGATTAGCAAGTTCGGGTCAACCATCTGCCTATCGTAGTGAGGAATCCTAAAAAAAAAGAGCAAATACCAACAGTTCAATTTGGTTTTTCTTATCCCTCTTTTCATGCTTAAAAAAATTTAAGAGCTCTTCTCATTTTTCTTTCTGTGCTCTAAATGTTTAAGAAGCATATCCAACAACAAAATAGTATGTTCGAGAAAAAACAACAAAATAGTACGACAACTATAAATGATAAGTAATTTTTCAATACTCATTTCTGTCAACACAAGGATATTTTACTTGTTCTTGTTTGATGACAGTAAACCTATGCAGGTCTTTGTATCAAACGCACCCTAGACATACTGCTCCAAGAGCTAACCCCACAGCTGTTGTGCCTGTTCCAGAATCTACCACGATATGAACTTTCTCATCCTGTCCAAATAATGTCAAACCAGAGAGATACTCCACTAGCCGCATGACACCTGAAGAGACAATAACTCATGTGAAAAGTTGCATGACTTTCGGGGTTCATAAAACGTTTCTTTTTAGAAATCTAAGGACAGGCATAAATAATAAACATATTCTGGGCATGGTGCTGGATGATACTGATATTAATGCTCATAATCGAATCTCAGTCCTGATGAAACATAGCTTGAACATATTGGAATCCGCCAAAGATGCATAATCAGAACATAAGCTTATCGTCTTTTGGCAATAAAAAAATCATGTGAAGTCATTCATGAATGAAAGGTGGAAACAAGCGAGAAGCAATCCTTTCTTACCTAGCAGCGCTTGAACACTACCCGCCCCTTCCTTAACAATCATTACTCTTCTTGAACCATTTCCATCAGTGGTGTCCTCATCTACAACCAAATCCTCTCCAATAATATCAGCGGCCCACATCACTGTGCCATTACTACCTGCAATCTTTGTGGCATGCTCATAAAGCATCTCATCTCTTTGGGCATACACTGACCGAGAAGCATACGTCACATTGCCAAACATCAAAGAGATCAGATTATACCCTGTGGGAATATCCAGTTGCTCGCCTCTCAGCAGTATATGTGGCCTGATTCTCCATTCGGCACAATGAACAGCTGATACACAGGGAGAAAGTAGATTGTCAATGAAGGAAATTCAAGACGGTACATGGAGAAACCATTTACATGAAAAAACTTGTCCAGTTTTTTTTTTTTTTTGGATTTAAGCGAGTTAACAATATGCAAACAGTATTAATTGGAACAGGCGGTTCAAGCATTCATAATTCCAATAAGGCAATGAGCATATGGATCAAGATGCCAGATGAACGTTGTATGTAAATCAATAAAGCGAACTTGCAGGGATGGTTCGCAATTGAACAACCAAATTTACAAAGGCATTGGACTCACCGACGGCTGCAGCATGGGCGCTCTGGCACCCACCACATGTAACCTGCAATTGGAACAGTGAGCATTACCAACATATCAGGAAACGAGATTCCAAAAGCCGGAAGCACTGGTTAAGGAACGGACGATGTCAGTGGCGCCGCGGCAGCGGAGGAGGGGCAGGAGCGCGTCGAGCTTGCGTGGCTTGTTGCCGTTGGCGAGCGGGTGGAGGAGGTCGTCACGAACCACGTGGAACCTAGGACTCCCAGCCGCTAGCCCCTTGCCGCCGCCGTTCCCGAGCGACGTTGTGAGGTTGGAGAAGGCGAACTCGTGACCAGGGGTGGGCGACTGGGAGGGAAGGACGGAGATGGTGTGGACTTGGCTGGCCGGAGACGGCAGCATCCACTCCGTGGCGGAGAGGAGGTTCGCGACCTTCCGTCCGCCGGCGGCGAGCGCCGGCGTCGGCCGCATGGGACGCGGCGGCGGCGGCGGCGGCGGAGGCGGATGGGCTGTAAACGCTGGACGGTGGTGATTCGCTTACGCTAGAAACGAAGCTATCTGGGCCGCGTAGAAACAAATTACGCCTCTATTCATCGTTGGCGTGAACACACGTGGTGTGTTTTCACATGCTTCAAGTTTTACTTACTCCATCTGTCTCTAATTAAAAGTCGTTGGATAAAAAATCTCAAACTTAATACAACATGCAAAAGACACTGGTACCCCTATCTTGCAAGGGCTAATTCCCTATATGCCATTGAAAATTTAAACATGGCAGGCTTGATTAGTTGTGTGTGAGGCTACGCCTGGAGAGTGCGCCTGGGGTCTGAAAGTGCGCGTACGGAATACTCCACAAGTGTAGGCAACGACGTTTATTTAGATACATGATGTTGTAGCTTGAACGACTATTATATAGGGACGGGGTAAGTGTTAATAACGTTAAAAAATCACCTTAGTTATCTTTGTCACCAAAACTAAGTTATAGAGACGATGACATGGTTCATCAATAATCGCAAAAGTGGACTTAATTTGTTCGACATCAATTTATGAAGTTTTTTTGGAGGGGGGTTCATTTTTTCCAACAAATTGCTAATGTTGCCCCACCATATATTAAGTTGTTCGTTATGTGTATGTACAGTTCACAGTACACCAATATGCTGCAAACGTGACATGCTAATAAGAACAAGAACTCATTTTCATTTTTGAACTTCATGCCACAGGCCTACCTTTGATGGTGCTTAGCTTAGGATAGTGATTTTTCTTTTAGAAGATCAATAAATCGTATTTTGTCTCTAAAGGGAAAAAACAAAGCAATCATGGAAGTGACAACGTGTATCATTTATCATTTTAAATCCACATAATGCATGTTCTATGCCACCAGTTATAATGATTCGTAGAACTGGCGGTCAGGACAGATCTGCATCCATGAACTTTTTTTTTATTTTAATCCTTTTTAATCTAATATTTTAATAATAACCTGTCCCAAACTAAATTTCCAAGAAGTAGCCCTTTTGGTCGCGGCTAACAAATTGGAGCGACTAATACTTCAGTCGCTCCAAAGCATGTGGCGCGACTAACCATCCACGCTGGCACTCGGCCGCCAGCTTGGTCGCGTGGGCGCTGACGTGGTTGGGCTGAGTCGCGCCACATGCTTCGGCGCGACTATAGCCGCGCCAAAGAATTTGGCGCGATTAAGTCTAATACAGAGCCACCGCGCGCCCGACCCCTTCTTCCCTCCAGTCTTATTCTTTCCGAGACCGAAGTCGAGGTGAAGCTCCCCCATGGCGACCGCCCCTCCCCCCATCTAGATCCGCCCGTGTGTCGCTCGATTCGTGTGGGGAATCAGTGGGATTTGCTCAAGCAAGGTATCTCCTCCACTTAACCCAAGTCTTTGCACTCGATTTGAGTTGGAATGGTGAATCAGTGTTTTCTTTGCATTTGAGTTGGCTAGGGTTTGGGTTGGAATGGTGAATCTAGTACGAAATCTATATGATTAGTGATGGGTTGTGCCTCAATATGTCGATGTTAACGAACTTTTCTCGTCTAGAATGAGTTGCATGTAACGATTTGGTCATTATTTCTTCGGTTAGATTTTTGTTGCCTATGTATGAGTAGAAAATTATTTTGAAAATGTTTAACTATAGAAAATATTTGTTAGATTGATTCAGAGAAATCATTTCGTGGTTGCATCATTGTAGATGGACCGTATAGTTCGTTTCTTCTCCGGTGGCACGGTTAATGAAAGTGGAGAATTTACAAGTATGAGGGAAGATGTGGCAATATTTGGTAGTCCACCTTCATATGAGGATTTAATTGCTCGTGTGAATTAGATGTTCAAAGTTACTACATTACGAGGAGGAGGAGGAGCTCGTGCACTTGCCTTGCCTCCTGAACATGTATATGCACTACCTCATGCGAATCGTCATGCATCAGGTTACTTGGTTGAAGAACCCGCAGATTCATCAACGACTTCGGAAGCACCAGTCGATTCGTCAACCGATGGTTCTACTCATACATCAGATGAGATGATGACAACAAGTGGCACCGAAATACCGGAGACACCATCTGACGAGGTACCGCACGTTAAGTCTTCGGAAGGAGGTAGTCGCGCCACGCTTCATGGCGCGACTACCTGTTGAGTCGCGCCAAGTGCTACTTCCACCCAGTAATGAATGACGTTCAAGTGGTGCGTAAGGACCGGTGGCGCGACTGCTTCTATAGTCGCGCCATGGACCTTGGCGCGACTAACCCACGATATGATAACGACCTCAACAACGACTAGCACATTATAAATTCGATAAATAGACCACAAGCAACAGCTCATTTCTTACGTAGTCCATCACATATTTCGATGAAACATAAAATGTCTACGACATACAATAGTGCAGCAAATAGCATAAATTCGATTACATAATATAGCACAATAAGCAAAAGCTACATAATCCTACGAGAACACAAAGTACATTCCATTACAATCAACCAGATCTTGGGGTGGGGTTTGGGGTGTAAGGCTTTTTCTTCCGACGCGGCCGGCCTGGTTCAGTAGGGAGGACATTGCCGCTCACCCCCACGTCAGTGTGATCACGGTGCTTCCGTGCACGAGGTTTCTTTGGAGTACCTTGGGTGGACTGTGTAGGACGAGGAGCATCAGGCATTTGTGATGACCCAATGACATCTGCATCGTAGCTTGGATCATTTTCCTCTGAATCGATGCTTTCATTACTTTCCTCCTCGTCAACATCGTAGCTGTGAGTCTCCGGCCTCCAGCGATCCACCAGAGCTGTCAGCGCAGCACCATCCATCATTGGAAGCCTCCCTTGCACAAGCCTTGCCAAAGGAAGGAACCCCGACCGCCGAATGAACTCGGTGTACCTATCATCCCACACCAACGGGCTGTGTGTACGGGGACGAAGAGGCCTCAAGATCTGCAAAGACCAAACATGAAATGCAAAATATGTTAGCTACATTACTATAACATGAACCGAATTAAAAGGTTACTTCAAACTTTAACACCTGTGTGCGTTCCTCCAGAATCTTCCCGCGGTGCCCATCATCGTAAAAAGTCTCAAGCAAGGGGTATTGCAGGTTGACCGCCATTTTCCTAAAAATTACACAAAGTAATGCACGGCGTAAATTAAAATATAAATGAATTATCTACAGCAAACTATATTTCTAAGAACAAAATTCCACATTATCTCAGATCTTTGCTACTGATACATGGCAAACAAATTATATACGTTGTACAGTAAATAAACTAACATGATATACAATGGGAAATTTGTATATACAATAAGGTACACATGTTTTTCGCGCTATAAACATCCCACATTGTCTCAACTACACCAACACCACAACATAGTACAAACGATTCCTACATACCAATCAATATTCATACTCATATACAACATCAATATCTACATGCCAATAGCACAACGAAATCCGTCCATGCAAGACAATCCATACGATAGGAAGGCGTCACCAACGATACAATCCACGATCTAACACAAGTAACCGTGGCCGTTTCGTACTAATTTTACCATGGGAACTCAATACTAACCCTAACCCTAGCACCTCCACACGGCCAAACCAAGGGCAAAAAAACAGATCCAAGTGGATAGGATGGAGGAGTTACCTTCCTGGAGCAAAATCCACGGATCCCCCCCTTGATTTGGTGGACAAACGGTCCGATCTAAAGGGGGGGCGGCGCGGTCGCCATGGGCGCGGTCGCCCTCAGCTTCGGTCTGGAGAAAGAAAGAAAGGGAGGAGGAAGAAGGAGAGGGGCGCGCGGCGGGCCTGTGAAGGGTTTAGTCGCGCCAAACACATTGGAGCGACTAATAGCTCAGTCGCTCCAAAGCATGTGGCGCGACTAAATCCACCACGTCACCTTCCGAGCGCCCACGCTGGCGGCACTCTGCCAGCGTGGATGGTTAGTCGCGCCACATGCTTTGGAGCGACTGAAGTATTAGTCGCTCCAATTTGTTAGCCGCGACCAAAAGGGCTACTTCTTGGAAATTTAGTTTGGGACAGGTTATTATTAAAATATTAGATTAAAAAGGATTAAAATAAAAAAAATTTCCTGCATCCATATCTGATTAAGGAGTTTTCTATAAAAAGATGTCATGTAGTGTCCATATGGGGCGTGGCTAATTTAAGCGCACCCGTAAGTTTGCTTCCTTACGCGCGCGGCTAAATTTTTTAATAAAAATGGATGAGAAAAATTTTCAAAAAACTTTTTGCAAAAGTTTTTTCACGAAAAAAATTTGCAAGAAAAAATTTTAGAAAACTTTGAAAAAAATTTTGGGAAAAAAAGGAAAAACTTTTGCCTCGCTGAGTGAGCGCCGCCGCTCCTCATCGCGCGCCATGGGTGGAGCAGTGCCACCGCGCGCCGCCGGGGACACTCGCCAGGCTCACTGCAACGGATCAGGAGGGGGGAAGGGGAGGCTCGCCGGCGCAACACGCGGAGCCGGCGGCGGGGCACAGCTCGCCAGCGATGACCGTGGAGCCCAAGCGCGGCGCATGCGGCGGGGGGAGGAGGGAGGCGAGGAGCAGCACGCACGCGACAGAGATAGCGGGGAGCGACAGCATGCAGGACTAGTGTCGCGGCGTTGGGAAAGGAGAGATGGATTTGGGATGAGAGTGGATCAGGACGGAGGAACGGGGAGAGAAAGAGAGCTGCGAGCCCTATAAAAGGACATGAGCACGTGGCGCGGGTGTACGCGTGGCCGCATGGGAGGACCGCTGTGGGAGACGGTGGGGAAGTGACGAGTGGAGCTTGCACACGTACACTGGCGCGTCTGGTTGGTTCCTCACGCGCGAGTGTCAATTTAAGATTGCGGTCCATATGCCCTTAAGTCCTTAACCCCTCGTGTGGCTCAAAAAAAATATCAACAAACAATCTTGGTTATATGCCACCATATTTTACTACTCATGTATTATAGTGCTACGTTGCAGCTTGTTAGACCAAAGTGAAATAATGATGCAACTTTATATATAGTATTACTATATTAGTAATTTATTGGACCAGAGTGAAATAATAATACGTTCCCATCCACTTTACTCTTTAAACTAACCAACGGCCCAACGTCAAACATAAATGAACTGAGGTATACATATGCTGTTCTCTCAACAGATACCGAAGCTGTTCGCAATGATATGATTGGTAGGGTAAATTAAACGCGGTCTATTGCTCGGAGAATCTGTGGAACCGTATTGCAATTAGCAAAGCACCAGTGTAATCCTTTTCAAATGGTGGGCTCAAAAGGGACTACCTCTCCACGATTTCGAATTTCCTTACGACAAGTCCATATCTGCCCCTGATCTAGTACTACGGCAGGATGACGTTGATCAAACGTCTGCAGTGGCGTGCCGCGGCAAAGGCTACAACACACCTCTCTCGCACGGGGGTTCCTATCGACGAGGTCGGCCTGTGAAACAGTAGTCAGGTACACCAGCTGATTGCAACGGCTGATGCTGTCAGCCCACCAGACAAATCATCCGTGTTAAGGCTCTGCAGACGATATTTGGACACGATTGAATGATTGACTCCTGTGGTAGCCATTCCTCCGATCTGTCCTTTGCCCTTTCACATTCAGATGCGTCTGCTGATGACGCTTTTCGCTGGAGTAGGCTTTAATTTTCGTATGAAGAGTGAAGAACATAATCTCTCTGGTGAATCCAGGGCCGGCTCTAGAATTTCAAGGGCCCTTGGGCAAGCTAGAAGATAAGGGCCCGTTGAAATACCTTGCCGGTCGCCATCTCGCCGCCTCCGTTTCGCCGATCGCCATCGCCGAGTGAGAAGCTAGGAGGAAGATGAAACGTCAAACGTCGCTACTAGCGGCGGTCGGCCGGTCGTAGGGATTCGAGATTAGGAAACTAAACGTCGTTTACTCGGCTGTTTACTCGGCTGTACGTACGTATAGGCATGGGCTATCATTTCCTCTCCTATACGATTCATGGGCTGATTTGTTGATTTGCTAGTGGGCTGATTTGCCAAGGTTAAGTTTACATGTAGTATTAACTTTTTCTAACTATTAAGCACCTATGCTATGATGGGCCCCCGGACTCCATGGGCCCCAGGCCGTCGCCCCTGCTGCCCTCCCCCTAGAGCCGGCCCTGGGTGAATCGACAGCAATGCGACCGTGAAGAAACTCAGAGACATGTGGATGTTATGGACCAGAGTCCAGTCTGTGTCGTCAGATATTAGGTAATTAATCTCGGCGTCTCCAGGTTGTCATCTTTGGAGGTGGAGGACAGGTAGCTATCGTAGGATTCCAGCAGCAGCAACTCCACCTGAAAATACAACAGGTAAAAATTCCTTGACCGACGCTTTGTGTTATTCTCTATCTTCTTTTCGAGGAGGAAAGATTCTCTATGCGAGTTGCTCGCCCGTCTTTGTTCTTTCTTAGCTTGGTCTTTTCAGAATCCCTGACCACTAAATTACGATCCCATTTTCCGCGCCAATGTACCCCTGTTCTGTTGGATCACATCTATAGTCATTCAAAGATGGCGATTTTGTTCTTTTGTCTCGAGAAAGTAACAAATACAGCCATATTTCAGAAACCTTGTGACGCTTAGGCTAGTTCCCGTGCAAGTTTTATAGAGATTTTATGCATATTAAGTATAATGACACATGAGCATTGTGATGATATGGCAAAATAATTACGAAGAGAGAGGAAACGAGTTTCATCAGGATGAAACTGTGTATGCGTTGCTTCCAAGACGATGAAACCCGATGAAACTTGCACAGAGAGTTAAAGAGTTTCATTTCATCCAATTCTACCCAATCCTATGCCTCACAATTAAACATTTTGACTAGCCTATGAAACCGTGACATTTTTTTTGAAACGAACCAAGCAGGAGAGCTGCCGATTATATTAAAAAGAAGATAGGAGCCCAGATTGAGCAAAACAACAAAGTGTTAACACAACAACCCGACATCAAGCAAACTCAACAAACACATGCACCACACAACGCAATGTAAAAACGTCAGACCAATACTCCAAACGTTGTGAACCACTCAATCCTCGCAAATGCCACCACTCAAATTAAGTCAATGTTGGCCGTCGCTTGACCGTTACATCCGCTAGCATGTAGAAACTCACATCAGACATGTTCGGGTACGGCCGCCTCTGGTAGGTCATCTACACCCTCCCCAACCATGCCAATTAGGGAATGGTCCATCGCCTCGATCTCCTCGTCGTTGAGGTTGAACATCTCGTGAAACCGTGACATGAAACTTTGCATTGGGAGACATTGTTCCATTCATGAATTCAAATATCTTTACTGTACCATTACAACAACAAAAGGTGTCTTGCACTCTCACCAACCGTCATCTACCCCCCATCTTGGTAAAGGGTTCACATCAGACGTCAAATAGTTAGTCGGAATGATCAGAATGAACCAAACGGATTATGATGCCTGTTCATCTCATCATTGATTATAACGCTGATCTGATCTCTTATCAGGTGCAAAAAGGAATTATTCCACTACTACACAAACCACTTTCACAAACGGGCTATCACAGCCGGTTTTGGAAAAAGCGGTTGTGATAGGGCATCACAACCAGTTTTTTTAATAAACCGTTTGTGAAAGAAACAACCGTCTGTGAAAATATAGTATCACAGCCGGTTTCTATAGCAAACCGGTTGTGATAGTATCACAGACGGTTTGTTATGATAGATATTTCGGATCCGAAATTTTCATCCAATAACATTTGTGGCCGCCCTCACGTCCGCTCCCTTCCTGTCCCTCTCGTCATCTTATCCTCTCCCACCGCCCAACCTCTCTCTCCCCATCGCCCAACCTCGATCTCTCCTCCCTTAATGGCCATCGCGCCTCCTCCTTCTCCACCGGTCAACCGTGCCTCCCCCTCTTCTCCCCTCCAGCCCCGCCTCTCCCTCTTCCTGGCGCTTGGCCGGCGGGACCTCAGGGGCGCGATGGGGGAGCTCGGTCGGCGGGATCTCAGGGGCAGCGATAGGGGAGCTCGGCCGGCGGGAGCTCGAGGGCGCGGCGGCGGAGGCTCGGCCGGTGGGAGCTCGAGGGCGCGGCGGCAGAGGCTCGGCCGGTGGGAGCTCGAGGGCGCGGCGGTGCAGGCTGGGGTGAAGCCTTCTCTCTCCCTCTCCACTATCTCCTCCCGCCATGGCTGCTCCTCCCCTCCCCCCTTCGCTCGCCCCTCACTGGCAGAGGTGAGGAGCGGCGGCGGGGCGAGGTGCGGCGGCAGCACGAGCGCGGGATTTGCAGCTGCGGCGCGCCGGCGAGCACAGGCTGCGCCGGTGTAGATCTACGGCGCGCCGACGGGCTGCGGGCGGCGACGGCAGGTTGCGGTGGCGGGTGCGGACGGGCTGCGGGCGGCGACGGCGGGCTGCGAGTGGCAACGGCGGGCTGCGACGGCGGGTTGCGCCGGCGAGCACAGGCTGCGCCGTTGTGGAGCGGCGGCGGGTCAGCTGGCGTGGGCGGCGACAGTGCGGCTGCAGCTTTTTCTTTTTGTTTGTTTTTTAAGTGGGTTTCACAACCGGTTCTCAACATCCGGTTGTGATAGACATGAGCAACACAGCCGCTTTATCAGATCCACTTCTGAAAACCGGTTGTGATGGGGGTTTGCAACCAGTTGTGATGTGAGTTTGTGTAGTATTGTTCGATCATTTTCACCGCCCGGTCACCAAAATCTTCACACGCGTGAAATTCACAACGACGGTCGAGCAGCACCGAATATGTGGCGTTATATTTAGGCCGGATAGTACAAACGATCAGGTAAACTCTCCAAGATAATTGATATCAGCTCGCAAGTACGGATCATTGTTTATATCTTACCATCATGTGCTAAATAGGCATCGTCAAGCAGCAACAGCTAAAGGAGCTCTGCGTTTAATTTATTTCCCTCACTTCAAGTCAATTTTTTTTGTCGGGAATAAAGTTGATGCTGTCGCATACTACTTCTCTTTATTTTTTGACCCCTGATCCATGATGCCGGATGACTTTACTAGTGCTCTATGTTATGTGCGCGCGCTATCTTTGTCGATCTATCACACTTGGCTTTCATTTGCACGATATTATTCGCGCTCATCACGCCGCGCCTATATGCATAGTATATCTATAGTGGTTACGATAACGTGGTTCAGTGTTTTTTTATTATAAAACAAAAAACAGACGACAATCATTGGTTTAGTGGGCCATGCACTGAAATGGCGGGGGAGAAATACAATTTGACCACGCGCTGGGGCCGTACGTACGCTACGGCGAACGGGAGGATCCAACAGCGCCGGCCGTCGTCTCATCGATCGGCGGCCACAGCGGCCGGCGCCGCGCTCACGTACGTACGTCATGGATCCGCCGGATCCCTCACCGACCCAAATAAAATGCATGCTACCAACCGCCCGGAAGATGCATGCTACCTGCTACCAACAACGCTAAGCTAGCTTGCTAGTAACTCTCTACTGTTCACAGGGCGCGGCCGGATGCATGTGTTCTTGTGGTCGTGTGGGCCGACGGATGTTTCGCATGATCGATCAAGTGCACGCTGTGCGACCGCGTCGTCGATCGTATCTTCATGTCGGCCCTGGGGCAAACATCAGAATCAATCAGAGCTCAGAGCTGTTGACATTCACTACTAGATTTGCAAAAGTTGCCCAGAGTATTTCTGCAAGTGGCCGAAGGGAACGTACACGTACACATGCTTAGTGTAACTTTTGGCCTAGCTAATTGCCGAAGAAGATGTGTATCTGAAAGCTTTGCAGATACAAAATATTCAGTGCATAAAAATAACTACTACTACTAGTCACCGTCGCCCGGTTGAATAATGGAGCTCTGGGCAATAGTACAGTACGTACGTGGTGAGTCTTGTATTGATTGACCGTGGCCAAACAAGCGAGTGAAAAGAGAAGCAGGGACTCTCGACTTCAAGATTGCTGTTCGCTACCAAAAGGTAAGAGGGGGATCTAGCTAACGCTCCACCTTCTCAGGTATATATAAGCACGCCATGCGCTGCCCCGGCCTGAACTCCATTCCTCACCGCACCACCACCGAAAGCGAGCCAGCAGCGAAAACTAAACCCACCACTGCAACTAACAGAAGAGCGCGCAAGCAAGGTCGTTCATGGCTGGTGGGGTAGCGGCGGGGGACGGGAGCGACGATGGCAAGACGGCGACGGAGGATTCTGGCGGCCGCAACGCCGGGGCGGCGGCGGCGACGGCCAAGGTGCCGTCCCTGATCATGTTCCGGTACGCCGACCGCGGCGACGCGGCGCTGATGGCGGTCGGCACGGTGGCGGCGGTGGCCAATGGCATGTCGGAGCCACTCATGACCGTCGTGTTCGCATCCGTCATCGAGTGCTTCGGCGCCGGCGATGACTCCACGGTCCTCCACCGGATTAGCAAGGTACGTACGTGCGCGTAATATTATTATATGTATCGACCGTATGTTCATTTTTTTCTATATAAATACGAGTTACTCTTTCCATCCTAAGTTATACGTCGTTTTGACATTTTTTAATTTACAGTTTGTACTTATACATCTAATAAAGTGATAAAGTATATATCTCGATGCATAATTAAAGTTATAAATTTTAAAAAAATGATCTATAATTTGAAAATGGAGGGAGTTAACCTAAGAGAAAGGAGTGAGTGATTAAAGGGGTGCTTGAGATTAGCTAGATGTGACACGCGGCATCGATCAAGATGGCCTTGCACGGATGGGATTGGATTTGGAAGAGGGAGGCCCATAAGTTTTTCTTTTCTCCGACAGAGCCACACGGGTATCGCGCAAGAGATGGTGATTGTTTTTCTATATTTGCCTTATAACAGAATCACCAAATCATAGAATCGGAACGTAGGGTTAATATCCTATTGATTTTACTGAATAATATTTTTTATTTAAACTTCTATTATGTCGCATGCATGTCTATGGTGTTGATTTATAATTTAATTGAATTTTTGTAAACATGAATAGACTTATTCACATTGTCCATGGACCCACTTAATTTTTAATAATATTTAATAATAACTCAATCATTTAAGTTGGACATGTCAATTATTATATACAGTATTAGTTATCACAACACGCAAAACTATATATACAAACTTAAAATAATAAACTGACATATATAAATCAGGAACGACTGAAAAGTCTTTTTCAAAAGGAAGGCTTAATTACGAGCGACAGGTTCCATGATTTGGAAATCCCGCGTCTATATCCCTTGACGTTGATCGAACGTGATCAACCATCTGCGGATCTGCCGTCACGGCAATTAACACTGCTGCCACATAACAGGTCCCAGCCGATGTTTTCGTATGATATCAGACGAAAAAGGGCACTGATTGGACGATTTGATGTTGTCAGCTCACCAACAAATTTATGGATGGTTCTGCGACCTGCACGCGACCTTTCGACAAAAGTACAGTGCCCAGGACATCCGTGATGGTTGATGCTGGACTCCCCTGTTCTACCCTCTCACCTTTAGCCTTTCAAATCCATACACGCTAATGCTTTTGCTGAAGTAACCTTCAAGTTGAAAGAAGCTCCGATAGATCGACAGCAAAGCCATCGAGGACAGGTTTATAAGAAAAATAAAAGGTGTAAAATATACACTACTACTACTATATTGTGCAATCAAAGATTAGTCGACAGATTTTGAATTTTTTATGTTTATACTTTTTACTATGCATCTATCTAGGCATAATATATATCTAGTTGGAAGGAGCATCATGACGTCTTCAGCTTGCCATCCTGTAGGACAGAGACATCTTTGAAAACTTTGGATTCAAATATTCAATGGATCAGCAGAAACCACGCCTAAAAGACGTTTGATGCTTGTGTTTTTTTTTTTTTCATTTTCTCCTCTTTTCGAGAGAAAGGTAAATTCCTTGATAACAATCGTCGGCTATGTGATTCAAACGAGTATATATATATATATATACGATGCACACACTACGAGAAACACGGTCTTTGTCGTGTGCCTGACCCTTTGCCATGTGCAAGATATCAAACACACGGCAAAGACGTTTTTTTGCCGTGTGTCATCCCTAAGGCACACGACAAAGGATAGACACATGACACAGGCCCCCTCACATTGCAAAGGCTCCGTTATCGTTGATGGAGCCATCAACCAAATTAATTTTGTCGTGTGTCAAATCTGGCACACGACTAAGCTTTGACGTGTGCCCGAAAAAAGGCACACGACAAAGACCCTCTTTGTCTATCAGATTTTGCCATACGTGGCACACGACAAAGAGGAGGAATCCCGTAGTGACACATGAGAGGAAGAGCATCACGTTGTTCTCGAAAAAGATACAATCATCTAGAAATCAGCATGGAGACATGAAGAATCATAACACAAATGTGAAATGTCCTATGCCACCTGTTACTAAATTTCTTTTTTTACAGTGCTTCACTTTTCCAAAATGTTAGTAACTTTGATCAACTTAAAGAAAATAGTAGTAACAATTACAATACTAAATAAGTGCACTATCAAGACATATTCCATAGTGAATTTAATGACATTAATTGGAAAAAGGCAATTTTACTGCTCAAACTTATCAACTTTGTCTGCTTAACACCTTTAACAAAATTTAGTCTTAGCTTACTCCCTGAGCTATTTCACTTGGTGTGTCCGCTTACCACCCTTCACAAAATTTAGACTTAATTTATTCCCCGAGCTATTTCACAAGGCGCAATCTACCCCTCAGTGAGATTTGCCTTCTTTATTTCTTCCACATATATATAGGTCATCGTATCAACCTCGAATTCATACAAAATAAAACAATTTTGATTTTTAAAGCAAGGAAATAATAGGACGAAAAAAAACTACTAAGATAGAAATAATTCAGGAATGTACATCCATGGGTACCTATTTGCATCCCCTACATGTTACACACATTCTCAAATGGGCATAATTGCATTAATTTAGCGGATAACGCACTACAGGCAAAATAGCGATCGATAAGCACCGAGAAAGATATACACATATTTTACTAACTTGCTAGTACAACTAGCTGTTTTAATTACTGAAGAAGTTTATCTATAACCTTGTGTTTCACATGAACCGATGATGAGCGATCGAGAGAATAGCCACGATGCAGCAAACGATAGCAGAGCGCAACCATTAGTCCATTACTGCCAGCCCTACGTGTCGTGTGTCTAACCAAAACCATCGTCACCAGAATCAGCAGGTGTTGGTTAAACACCCGTGAACCAAACGGTAGGCGAGTGATGAAGAGGAACCATCTCCAACGTTCCACCATAAAAACGGTAACACATACACACCACCTACAGAGATATATATCACCACGATTCTTCCTCTCTGTGCTCAGGTAACGTGCCGTATGACCGACACTGATGGCCGTTTTTCTGGCCGTGGCTCGTATACAGCAGTAGCACAAGTGCACAACGTACCACGCGTCCGCCGGCTCCATTGCTCACCAAGTCACCAGTAGTCACCGCTGCCCAGGCGGCCACAAGAACGTGCGGCGCGAAAGCAAGACGCGCGCATGGCTGGGCGAGCGAGGGGCAGAGGCGAGGATGGCGAGGCGGCGGCGGAGGGGTCCGGCCATTCCGGCGGCAGCAGCGCTGCTAGCGCGGGGGCGACACGGCGGCAGGGATGGAGACGGCGGCCAAGGTGCCGTCGTCGTCGTTCCTGGGCATGTTCCGGTACGCCGACCGCGGTGACGCGGCAGTGATGGCGGTGGGCGCCGCGGTGGCGGTGGCCAACGGCATGTCGGAGCCGCTCATGACGGTCGTGTTCGTGGCCGAGTGCTTCGGCGCCGGCGACGACGCCACCGTCCTCCACCGGGTCAGCAAGGTACGGCAAGTGGTGTTGTTCACGGCGTGCGTCCGTGGTTGCAGCCCCCGGCTACCGGCGCCGGTCGTGGCATGGCGTGCAAGTTGCAACCCGCCACGGCCCGTCGCCTTACGTCCCGCCCGCGCTAGCGTGTAGTTGTGTTTGTAGACCTACAAGTTGAAGTGGTCCAAAAGAGAAAAAAAAAAAGAGGGGCCCACAGCAATATTAGCAAGATCCGATTTCCCTATCACGAGAATTGTACTAGTACATGTCAGTTACTCAAGAGAAGTAAAAATACGTTTATTTACTGCTAGACCATTTTTGTCTTTCGTCTAATTATACATTTCAGTGACTAATAGAAAGTACAATGACGTTATTTACTAGTATATACACAGTGCTCTTCCCATTGATATCAAACAAATTCAAAGGGTTTCAACCTAACAGTTACTTTCAACAGGTTATCATGTACTACATCTATCTGGGAATCGGAACAGCAGTTGCTTCCTTTCTCCGTAAGTATATAAATCTGGACCATATGCTTGTAAGAACGAACGAACGAATGAGGCCCAAATATATAGCTGCACACTAGTAGATAGGAGTTGCAGCAGCTGCTGGAGAACAGAAACTTTCGTTATTGTACCCAACTCACAAAAATCCCGATAGTACAAGAAAGGCACTATCAATTTAGTGCTTGGCTATTCCCGCGGTCACACCTTGGTGTATTCACTAAGATTCTGACATTTTTGGTTAATTCACATTAGCACTAATACTTCACATCTTCGGTGCTTCCAAGCATTACTACAGTCAGAAACAGAATGTGGCTAATTTCCTACTTGCAACTTCAACCAAGTTGAGAACAACCCTGTACAAGCTAACAATGGCATATCTGTCTAGTTGGATTGACCGAATCCAAAACGATTGGCTGAAACATTTACCTGCTCCAGAGGTGTCATGCTGGACGGTGGCTGGAGAAAGGCAGTCGACTCGGCTGCGATCGTTATACCTCGAAGCAGTTCTCAGGCAAGACATTGCATTCTTTGACGTGGAGATGACGACTGCAGAAGCAGCTTCCAGAATGTCTGCAGATACTGTGCTCATCCAAGACGCCCTGGGAGAGAAGGTAAGTCATTATGAGTTTGACAATGAAAATGAAAATATTGCTTTTTCCAGTAACGTGTCTTTCATGTTTAGGACATAAGGAAAATGTCTTATGTGTGACACTAAAAAACATGACTTACTCATGTGAAGGTAGGGAAGTACATACAACTTTTGACAACCTTCGTTGGTGGCTTTATCATTGGATTTGTAAGAGGCTGGATGCTGGCTCTTGTTGTGCTTGCATGCATACCTCCAAGCATTCTGTCCTTTGCAACTGTCTCTCGACTGCGAGCTCAAATATCTGGCAAGAGGCAAGAATCATATGGAGATGCAGGGAATATTGTCGAGCAAACCATTGGAGTGATAAGAACAGTAGGTGGTTCTAATGTTTTTGAAATACAAATGAATCCCCATAATAGGAACTTGCAACTGATTAATATCATTAACATCTCAAAAACAGGTCATATCTTTCAATGGTGAGAAGAAAGCAATTGCAATGTACAATAATCACATAAAAAAGGCATACAAAGCTACGCTTACGGAAGGGATTGTTACTGGTCTTGGAGTAGGCTGCGTGTTTTTTGTTGTCTTCTGCAGTTACTCTCTAGCCTTCTGGTATGGCGCCAAATTAATAATCGGAAATGGATATACTGGAGGGCAGGTCATCAATATCGTATTTGCAATTTTAACTGGTTCAATGTGAGTTTCCTAATTGTGAACTACAGATGTCACAAACGATAGTAAAAAATAATTAGTGTAGAATCTTTCTTTGAAATTGAATTAATAAATTAGCATAGCCAATACTAACTTGAATATTAAGGTCTGGTTATTTGAAACAGGGCTATAGGTAATGCATCACCGTCTATTTCTGCAATTGCAGAAGGGCAGTCTGCAGCACAGAGATTGTTTGAAATTATCAACAGAAAACCAAATATTGACATCACGGACACTTGTGGAATGGTATTAGAAGATATCAAGGGAGATGTTGAACTCAAGAATGTGTTCTTTAGGTACCCTGCAAGGCCTGAGCAGTTGATACTTGATGGCTTGTGCCTACAAGTACCTAGTGGTACCACAATGGCTATAGTTGGGGAGAGTGGAAGTGGTAAATCAACAGTAATTAGTCTCTTGGAGAGATTTTACGACCCACAGGCTGGTGAAGTGTTGATAGATGGAGTCAACATCAAGAGTCTGCAACTCCACTGGTTAAGAGGAAAGATCAGTCTTGTCAGCCAAGAACCGTTGCTTTTATGACCTCCATCAAGGATAACATAACCTACGGCAAAGAAGATGCTACACTTGAAGAGATCAAAAGAGCAGCTGAGCTTGCAAATGCAGCAAACTTCATTGCAAAGCTGCCTAATGTACATACAAGAAACACTACTTTATGTATCTAACTCAAGTTTCTGGCAATCATCTTATCTTGTCTTCCACATCATACAGGCATATGAGACAATGGTTGGTCAACGTGGTGCTCAGCTTTCTGGGGGGCAGAAGCAAAGGATTGCCATTGCAAGAGCGATTCTTAAAAATCCAAAAATCCTTCTTTTGGATGAAGCTACAAGTGCTCTGGATGTAGAGTCTGAAAGGGTAGTTCAAGAAGCACTAAATAGGATCATGGTAGGGAGAACTACACTCATTGTTGCTCACCGCCTGAGCACCATCAGGAGTGCGGACTGTATAGCAGTAGTTCATCAAGGGAAAGTAGTTCAACAAGGTAAGCGACTCTTCCACACCAATTACTTTGGGAGTTTTTTCTTAGAAGCAATGTGAGCCAGTGTTAAGAACTGGAGGTAGTTCAATCCATTTTCGTGGAATTTGTTAACCAATTGGCATGTCATACAGGTGTCCATGACGAGTTGCTTAAGGATCCTAATGGAGCTTATTCTCAACTCATTAGGCTACAACAAGCACACACTGCAGAGATGCATGAGATTCCAAATACTGATCTGCCAGGTTCAATATATAAAAGCAGAAGTTTATCTTTGGAACAATCAATAGCCAGAGATTCTCCCAGGAACAGAGGACAGCATTCCTTCACAAAATCGATTGGATTGTCTGGATATGATGAATTGAACAGGCAAGTTATTACAGACAGACAGGAACATGAAGAATTCGGTGATAGTAAAGCTCCAAAGAAAGCACCAATCAAACGACTATTTAAACTTAATAAGCCAGAGGCACCAGTTCTCCTTTTAGCTGTTATAGCTGCCTTTGTGCATGGTCTTCTGTTTCCATCATTCAGTATAATGATGTCTGGTGGTATAAGAACTTTCTACTATCCACCACACCAACTTCGAAAAGATTCTAGGTTTTGGGCATTGATGTGCCTTCTGTTCGCAGTCATTTCCCTGATTTCAATCCAACTGGAATATTTTCTATTTGGGATGGCTGGGGGAAAACTTATACAACGTGTCCGCTCTTTGACTTTCCAAAGCATAGTGCATCAAGAAGTTGCATGGTTTGATGACCCTTCCAATTCCAGGTTTGCTACTTAAATATTTTTTACAAATTTCTCTATTTATCTCTACAAATTTCTTTATTTATTTCTAGAACTGCCAGGCATCAAGTTTACGATTTCATTTCACAGTGGGGCACTTGGCGCGAGGCTCTATATTGATGCTTTGAACATCCGACGCCTCGTCGGAGATAACTTGGCCATACTAGTGCAGTGCATAGTAACACTAGTAGCTGGTTTTTCCATAGCATTTGCTTCTGACTGGAAGCTCACACTGATCGTCATAGGTGTGATTCCTGTAATGGGCTCACAAAATTATATTCAAGTGAAATTCTTGCAAGGGTTCAGTGAAGATGCTAAGGTGAACATTTTACAAGTTCCTGCTGTGAACACGATTATCTTTATTTTAAGAAAGCAAAGCATTCCTAATACTTGTCACAATAGATGAAGATGTGCAGTTTTTTTAGACAACATGCAGTTTCCATAATTATAGATACATTCAAAGCTTACCATATAACCATAAAATGTGTAGTTTATCAAAAGAAAAAAAAATGACTTTAGAGTTTCTCCTACAACTGACAGGTGATGTATGAAGACGCAAGTCAAGTCGTAACTGAGGCTATTGGAAGTATTAGGACCGTAGCATCTTTCTGTGCAGAGAAGAAAGTAATTACATCATACACCAAAAAATGTGAAGCTTCAATGAAACAGGGCATTCGAAGCGGAACGGTTGGAGGCCTTGGTTTCAGTTTCTCGAACTTAATGATGTATCTGACTTATGCTCTTTGTTTCTATGTTGGTGCACGGTTTGTACATGAAGGCAAATCGACTTTTAAAGACGTTTTTAGAGTAAGTGATACACATTTGACATCATTCACTGATTTACATAAGGACATGTTGTTCAGTGACTCACTAACTTAATCTGGTAATTTGCAGGTTTACTTTGCTTTGATTTTCACAGCTTTTGGAGTTTCCCAAACAAGTGGAATGGCAACAGATTCAACAAAAGCCCAGGAATCCACCATTTCCATACTAGCTATCATAGACAGGAAGCCTAAAATTGACTCGACTAGTGATGAAGGCATAATGCTAGAAAAAGTTGATGGCAATATAGATTTCAGACATGTAAACTTCAAATACCCATCCCGCCCAGATGTCCAAGTGCTCAACGACTTTACTTTGGGGATTCCAGCCAGAAAGGTACTGTTATTTGATGCTTGTCATAGTTTTCCCCTATTCCGGAAAAAAAGAAATAGTGTCGTGAACAGTTTAATTTCAACATAAGTAACAAGAGAATGTCAGATATTTGCTACACTTAGAATAGCTGTTTTCTCAAGTATTGACAATTGAGTTCCCAATTCATGTTAAGTCTTAACATAAGTTTCACAAATGTTTTGAACAGGTAATACAAAATTCATCTAGCATTCTGCAAAATTTCAAGTTTAAACTCCATTTTCATAAGAAACAAACAATATAAGGTAAAATTTGAAACAAAAGGATAAAGTTACTATGCACTAAGGGTTCTTTTCCTGTTCTTTTATCTCCATGGTATTCTTGATTTCCTGAATCTCTGCTTCTCACTTTCTTTATGTTTTTATTATGATGTACAAGATGTGACTAGTAGGACTGGAGGAGTACCGGATACTTCCAGTCCATGAAATGACCCTGAATGCAAATCCATATTTGTGTTCATATTTTTCTCTACAACTGTACTAATGGATTTAAAACCAATTGTCATGTGCAGACTGTTGCACTTGTTGGAGAGAGCGGCAGTGGTAAGTCGACAATAATCGCTTTGCTCGAGCGATTCTATGATCCAGATTCTGGCACAATATCACTAGAAGGAGCAAAAATCAAAAAACTAAAATTGAGTTGGTTAAGAGATCAAATGGGATTAGTGAGCCAAGAACCTGTACTTTTCAACGACACAATTCATGCCAATATAGCATATGGAAAACATGGGGAAGTAAGTGAGGACGAGATAATTGCTGCTGCCAAGGCAGCCAATGCTCATGAGTTCATATCTAGCTTGCCTCAGGGATATAGTACTACTGTTGGGGAGAGAGGAACACAGCTCTCTGGTGGACAAAAGCAACGGGTAGCTATTGCAAGGGCCATCTTGAAGGACCCAAGAATACTTCTACTAGACGAGGCAACAAGTGCCCTGGATGCTGAAGCGGAGCGTATTGTTCAAGATGCGCTGGATCAAGTGATGGTCAGCAGGACCACCATTGTCGTGGCACACCGACTGTCCACAATCAAAGGGGCAGATATGATTGCAGTCATCAAAGAGGGTAAGGTTGCTGAAAAGGGAAAGCATGAATCCCTCGTGGGCATCAAGGGTGGTATTTATGCATCGCTGGTAGAACTACACTCGAAGACAGCATAAGGATATACGGGGACTTTGATTAATTGTTTGTATCACAAGTAGCATTAGCAGTAGTAGGTAGTCACGCAACGGAAACAAATCCATATAAGACATCCATTCATACTTCTGGTTTTGTTATAGGTCAGTCCTAAACTCCATGGCAACAAAGACAGTATTACCACACCATGCGTTTCATATGTTCAGTGCACTGGATTTCAATACAGTGGTGAAAAGGAAAACGAATGGATTCAATCACAGAACTTGTATTATCTGATAAGGCCTGTTTGTTTACACCCCAGATTATACAATCCAGCTTGTAGGTGTGGAAGAAAAAGTTAAAGACAAGCTGAAATAACCTGCTCCGTAACAGCTTATAGGATTATATAAGCTGAAGGAGCCTGGATCTATACGCTAGCTTATAGATTGGGGATTTCGTTGACCACATGAGCTCATACAAGCTAGATTATATAAAGAAAAAATATGCTGAGTTATATAAGTTGGGGGCGTAAACGAATATGCCCTTAGTCGATGAGCAGAAGCATTTCTACATTCCAGTAGGCGGTAGACCAAGACAGGCGAGGCGCCTAGTACAGCTACATGTCAAATTCACAATAGCTTCACACGCATTGGACTGGATACCAGTTCGCGAATTTGTCCAAAACAAAATCGTGGCGTACTCAGAAGTTAAGAGTGGCGTACCTTCGGTGCATCGAGGTCTCCTTTTAGTCGCCATGATCCGACCGGCGCCAGACCGGCTGCGGCGACCGAGCCGGTGCCCGGGGGCGCGGTTTCCATTTCCATACCTTGGAGCTGAGTTGCCTCGTTGCCTTCCCCCCTCTCGACGGCGGAACCGGATCCTCTAACATTCTTGTTTTTATGTAAGAGGGACATAGCTACGTGTCACACGCACGTTCAACAACACAAATGGACCATACGACCCATTAACCAGCCCACCACAGCCCAGAATGTCCGCACGCAATTAGGCACTTCAGAGCTGCGCCGCCGGTCATCGTTGCCGTCTTTTGCGCCACTGTTGACTCGTCGAGCTTCAGCAGCGCCGGCCGCCAGGTGCCACGCCTCGTACTTTAGACTACCACCATGACGGGATGCTGTATTTGCTCCTATCGCCCGGGCCTGCCTACTATCCACCATCGCATATTCGCAGAGAGATTTAGATGAGTTGCCGGCGCGAGAAGCTCGGCTACGGCTGCGGCTCGCAGTTCGCCTGCCAGGGGCAGCATCACCATGGGGAGGGCGGCCGGTGCTGCGGTGCTGCCAAGGAAGGGCAGCCATTGCACACAGAAGCAAGCTGAGATGCCCCGCTTCAGATAGCGGCAGACATGTAGATAGTGCTGAATAGAGTTGAGATTGTCATTCAATACTGAATGATCAGTGAATATATGTGTCGATCTGAGGCTACTATACGGACAATATGATGATTCTTCTTGTCAACACTTTTGTCAATAGGAGACTTTGATTTGACTAATTGTGTGATTTGAGATTCCTACATGCTGTCATGGGCATTCATACGCATACAGATTCAGGTGACAGACAGTTCCCTGAAAGCTAGTAAATACTATTAGCAGAGAACTAGAGTTATCCAATCCAACGGTCATTCAAGAAAAGTCTTACGACGCTGGCCTCGCGGCGTCGACGGTTCGCCGGCGGCATGGCCTCGGCGGTGCTTGCTGCTCGACCTCCACGGCTCCGTGGCGTCGCCCTCGATGACGCAACGAAGCTAGAATGCGGCTGGGCGGCCGAACCGCTGGGAGTTCCGGAACTTGGCCAGTGTGCGATTGAAGATGGGCCGCAATGCTGGGCCTTGCTTTTTCGGTGTTGTAGACTGGGCAAAGGGGGGCGCTCGCGCTTTATCGTTGGATGCCAAAGGGACGGTGATGCTTGTTGGACGTCCCTCAGAGGTAATTGCAACTATGTTAGAGGATCCCGTTCCGCCGCGGTGTGGGTGGAGGCGAGGCGGCGTGGGCGGTGGCTACGGCGTGGGCGTGGGCGGTTTTCAAGACGTCGTATCAAACAAAATTTATCATTTAGGAGTAGTAAATATAAACTATTGGTAAACTAATTACAGATCTAGCCAGCAAATCGCGAGACAAATCTAATGACGGGTAATTAGAGGGTAATTAATTAACAATTAGCGGACGATTACTGTAGCATTACTGTTGCAAATCTTGGATTAAGTAGGCTCGTTAGATTCGTCTCGCGACATACACTCCATCCATGTAATGAATTATTTTTTCGTCTACATTTAATGCTTCATGCATGTAAGATTCTCTTTTGGAAAAATTTTTGCATGGCAACTAAACAGGCTGTGTTCCTCTGGTCCTCCTCCCTGGCTCGCTCTGCCGAGAGCGGCCCTGTTTAGTTGCCATGCGAAAATTTTTCCGAAAGAAAATCTTACATGTATGAAGCACTAAATGTAGACAAAAAAATAATTTATTAAATGAGTGTATGTCGCGAGACGAATCTAACGAGCCCACTTAATCCAAGATTTGCAACAGTAATGCTACAGTAATCGTCCACTAATTGTTAATTAGTTACTCTCTAATTACCCGTCATTAGATTTGTCTCGTGATTTGCTGGCTAGATCTGTAATTAGTTTTATCAATAGTTTACATTTACTACTTTTAAATGATAAATTTTCTTTGATGTGACATTTCAAAAACTTTTCACCCTCCCGTCTAAACGCGGCCAGGCGGAAGAGATGCTTTGACGAGAAGGAAGAGATGCTCTGACGAGACAAGAGAGCGAGGTCCCGCATCTGCTACTGCTCGGCGCTGGGGTGTTGTGTTGCTGTGTCGTTTGTGTATCCGTGTAGGGCTGGTGGAGCGGTTCATTATCGCTGTAGCGCGGCAGGATCGGGCTTCTGCCCTTCTGCGCTCTCTCGTCGTCTCCTAACTGTTTGCGCGCGGCATTTGTCACGTCATTTCCATGAGCTTCGCAATGATACTACTCAAAAATGCAGACCACTTAAATTTTAAGCTTCCCCACAATGCAAGACAAAAATGCAGCACCTCCCTCCGCCTCGCATCGTTAAGGGCAATTCTGCTGCGGCGCCTTCCTCACTCGAAGAGCCACGACTCGATGAATGATTCTTTGAACAGGCGTAGCAGAGCAGGTCCGACCGACGGACCGAGGTGTGTCATGTGTGTGCTCCAACCCGGTGTGTGCTCTGTCTTCGTGCTCCAACCCGGTGTGTGCTCTGTCTTCTGTGCAGACGTGCAGCCGGTGCATTTACGTCTCAGCGGCAGCAGGGAAAAATTGCAGCCTTGTACAGTACTTGCCTTTACGGCCCCTCTCTCCGACTCCGCTCCGTCAATTTGAACGGCCCGGCGGGTTGGGATTGGGAACTCGGGATCGGAACGTGTATAGTCTCATCCCTTTTCAAAAAAATTAAAAAAAAATAGTTCCATCCATGAACCGTCTGTAACCAAAAAAATAAGTAAAAAGACGCATATACATACACTCCCTCCATCCCACAATGTAAGCATTTCTAGGGTTCAAAATTTGTACCACAATGTAAGCATTTTTAGGGATAGGACAAAATTAAATGAGTTGGTGGGTGGGTAGAGAGTTGATGAGTAGTGTAAAATGAGGGGTATAAAAGTCTTTTAGCAATTGAGATATTTTTTGCATTTGAATGCTTCAAATGTTTACATCGTGGGACGGAGGGAGTACCTTTAGTGGACGCTCCAACCTAGCAGTCGTTCAAACAAAGCAATGATCTTTTTTTTGAACATTAAAACAAAGCAATGATCACAATGACAAATAAAATATTGGTTTAGGACGGCTTCCTTTGCCTCATTGGTTGCCCGCATACGGGCCCCACAAGCAACAAACGGTGATTGGTTTCCTGAGGCTGTCCGCACTGGTGTCTCTAAACCAACCTGTACAGCGCCACATCCTCCTTTACCTTGTGTGTTTTCAGTTTTTTCCCTGCAGCGGGGCTCGGTAAAAGCTTCGGTATCTCCCTGTTTCATCCTACACACGGTAAATCAAGCGCACCGAGCGCATGTCCGGTATCGCCGATGTGGCACGAGCCTGCCTCCTTCCTGCGTCGACCGAGTTCCGCTGCGCGCGAGGGAGAAAGGAGAGAGATGGCCCGCGTCGCCACCTCCTGGACGGGTCCGCCGGCGCCGGAGGCCGGGATGCCACCACCTTGGCTCCTCCGATGCTGCCCCGAGAGCCCAGTCATGGATCCGCCGCCGACCGTCATCGAGACCCCGACCATGGATCTGCGCGAGGAGGAGGCTCGCCGCCGACCAGGAGAGGAGGCAGAGCACGGGGAGGGGCGGCGCGGAGGAAGCAGAGGAGCCGCGGCGGAGAGAAGGAAGACGCCCGTGGCCGCCGCCCGGAGCGCCGCCCGCGCCGCGTCCCTGCCCAGAGCGCCGCTTGCACCGCCCGCGGAGAGGAAAGGGCGGCGCGCGTGGAGGCGAGACGGCGTCCCGTCGGCCAGATCTCGCCACCGCGCCCCTTCTCCGCGCACCCAAATCAGAGCACTTGCGCCGCCGGCTGGAGCTCCGTCTTCCCCAGGCGGGCCGCGGGGAGGAGAATGCCGCGCGCAAGCTCCTCTGCCGCTCTACCGCGCGCGTGCTCGTCAGTCCCGCGCGCGAAGAGGCCGGTGGCAGGGGAGAGGTGGCGCCGGCGGTGGATTAGAGGCGGCGTGGGAAGGCGGAGGGGACGGGGAGGCACGCGAGGTCCATCTCTGCCGCTCCGGCCTCGGGAGTTCCGCCGTCATGGCGCGCGCGGGTGGGGAGGAGGCGGAGAGAGAGAAGAGGGAGGGAGAGAGAGAGAGGGGGAGAGAAAGGCTAGCGGAGAAAGAGGAGGGAGGGAGAGTGGTGGGGCCCGCAGGAGGGAGAGGAGATGGTAGTTGAGGTGGTTGAATAAAATATGGTATAGTTGATATAGAGTATGTGATATAAAGTATGACGAGTGCGGAAGAAGTTGATTTAAAGGTTGGAATCTCGATGAGCAGGACAGAATATTCTGTTTTAGCAGCCTGATGCGATTTGAGCCAGGCCTGCTGAAAGCGCAGGAACCGAGCGTCCCTCGCGAGCCAGGCTGGAGCGATGCAGGTCTGGTGACCTAAAGCTGCACGCGAAGTGAGTAGCGGTGCAGGCAGACCATTCCAGCAGGCTTGACGCAAGCGAGCCTGACGACGGAGAGCCATTCCACACGGCTAGACGCCGCCCTAGTGGCCTAGCATCAGGGGAGCGACTCCCTGCCACATATGCTGCGGAAAGTCAATCACCGCACAACCCTACCCTCACCTTCCTGCTCAGTCATGATGATGCACAACCCCCCCACCCGGTGGCCCCACCTCCTCATCAACGAGTTATCAGCCTGCCACCAATAACAGCAAAAGCTTACCCGATTAAAAACATCTATATCTCGACTATCACACATCCAATAAAAAATATAATTACACCATTGGATTTGTAAAACGAAGATCTTCATAACAAGACGACAATTAAATATGTTTAAACAATATTTTAGACGGAACAAATTTTTTTGAATGTGGAACAATTTTATTATGATGAGGAACAATTGTTCTGCATCGCAATAAAATTGTTCCACGTTTAAAAAACATTTGTTCCCAACAAAAAACATCCAAACATAATCAAGTGTGATCTTGTTTTATAGAGTTTATTGTAAAAAATATGATGATGAAATCAAAATTTGATTTGACCAATTAACTTAGGAGATACATATGTTTTTTGTTGAAACTTTTTTACACGAAACGCTAAACATCCATGCACATCGGGAGGAGGGTCATCCGTGGGGCCAGCGCACCAGGGCACATGCGGCCATGCATGCATGCCGGATCAGTGGTCTTTGATATGGGGGAACCAGCACCGAAAGCGACAGAAAACACAAGGATGACGGGGTGTGCGGTGGCCTCCGTGCTACCGCATGTGCGTCAAATAGCAAATCCGTAGCATCAGTATGCACAGGAGTCTGAACAGTAGACACAGCCAGACGACAGACGACAGGAGGAGTCACAACTCTGCCAAATGCATCCAGGACCACAGCATGAACGCTTGCATCATTGCGTTTGCGCGCAGCAGTCTTACTGGTCAGAGGGCGCAGAGGCTACATTATTGGTCAGTTCATTGCTCACATGCTTCCTTCTTTTTTGACATTTTCTTTTCAGATTTCTTAGTTGAAATTTCGAACTCTTGATTACATATTTTTTTTCCAACAGAGTCTTAGCACGTTTTTATTAAGAAAGTACTTTACATACAAATTCTCGATGAAGCCAAATAGGGATTGATCCAAAAGCAGAGAAACACCGAAAAGACACAAAATAGCCGACAGACATAGAACAACAAAGAAGAATTACATTCAAACCCCCCAAACCTAGACACAACCATCCTCCTTCGGGACCTGCAAAGATACAACCTTGCCAACGATACAGAGATCTCCGACCTCAATGGTGGCAAAGCATCAGCCCAAACAACAGGATCACGACGGCAAAGCATCCGCCCAAACACAAGCAGAACCACAATCACGGCAGCAAAGCATCCGTCCAAGCACAATGGTGGCAAAGCAAAAGCATCCACCCAAGCAGCACAACCAATGCGGCAAACCATCCGCATGGAGCAACCAACAACGGCGGGAATGCATCCGCTCGAAGGAACCAACGACGTCGGCAACACATCTGATAGAGAATAGAGGCGGCAAAGCATCCGCCAAACGACGATGAACTTAGCAACCCGACGAGGCGGACACTACTCCTAAATAATAAACTTTCTTTGATATGACAAACTTTTGACCGAGACGCGGCCAGGCGGAAGAGATGCTTTGACGAGAAGGAAGAGATGCTCTGACGAGACGAGAGAGCGAGGTCCCGCATCTGCTACTGCTCGGCGCTGGGGTGTTGTGTTGCTGTGTCGTTTGTGTATCCGTGTAGGGCTGGTGGAGCGGTTCATTATCGCTGTAGCGCGGCAGGATCGGGCTTCTGCCCTTCTGCGCTCTCTCGTCGTCTCCTAACTGTTTGCGCGCGGCATTTGTCACGTCATTTCCATGAGCTTCGCAATGATACTACTCAAAAATGCAGACCACTTAAATTTTAAGCTTCCCCACAATGCAAGACAAAAATGCAGCACCTCCCTCGCATCGTTAAGGGCAATTCTGCTGCGGCGCCTTCCTCACTCGAAGAGCCAGGACTCGATGAATGATTCTTTGAACAGGCGTAGCAGAGCAGGTCCGACCGACGGACCGAGGTGTGTCATGTGTGTGCTCCTACCCTCACCTTCCTGCTCAGTCATGATGATGCACAACCCCCCACCCGGTGGCCCCACCTCCTCATCAACGAGTTACCAGCCTGCCACCAATAACAGCAAAAGCTTACCCGATTAAAAACATCTATATCTCGACTATCACACATCCAATAAAAAATATAATTACACCATTGGATTTGTAAAACGAAGATCTTCATAACAAGACGACAATTAAATATGTTTAAACAATATTTTAGACGGAACAAATTTTTTTGAATGTGGAACAATTTTATTATGATGAGGAACAATTGTTCTGCATCGCAATAAAATTGTTCCACGTTTAAAAAACATTTGTTCCCAACAAAAAACATCCAAACATAATCAAGTGTGATCTTGTTTTATAGAGTTTATTGTAAAAAATATGATGATGAAATCAAAATTTGATTTGACCAATTAACTTAGGAGATACAGATGTTTTTTGTTGAAACTTTTTTACACGAAACGCTAAACATCCATGCACATCGGGAGGAGGGTCATCCGTGGGGCCAGCGCACCAGGGCACATGCGGCCATGCATGCATGCCGGATCAGTGGTCTTTGATATGGGGGAACCTGCACCGAAAGCGACAGAAAACACAAGGATGACGGGGTGTGCGGTGGCCTCCGTGCTACCGCATGTGCGTCAAATAGCAAATCCGTAGCATCAGTATGCACAGGAGTCTGAACAGTAGACACAGCCAGACGACAGACGACAGGAGGAGTCACAACTCTGCCAAATGCATCCAGGACCACAGCATGAACGCTTGCATCATTGCGTTTGCACGCAGCAGTCTTACTGGTCAGAGGGCGCAGAGGCTACATTATTGGTCAGTTCATTGCTCACATGCTTCCTTCTTTTTTGACATTTTCTTTTCAGATTTCTTAGTTGAAATTTCGAACTCTTGATTACATATTTTTTTTCCAACAGAGTCTTAGCACGTTTTTATTAAGAAAGTACTTTACATACAAATTCTCGATGAAGCCAAATAGGGATTGATCCAAAAGCAGAGAAACACCGAAAAGACACAAAATAGCCGACAGACATAGAACAACAAAGAAGAATTACATTCAAACCCCCCAAACCTAGACACAACCATCCTCCTTCGGGACCTGCAAAGATACAACCTTGCCAACGATACAGAGATCTCCGACCTCAATGGTGGCAAAGCATCAGCCCAAACAACAGGATCACGACGGCAAAGCATCCGCCCAAACACAAGCAGAACCAAAATCACGGCGGCAAAGCATCCGTCCAAGCACAATGGTGGCAAAGCAAAAGCATCCACCCAAGCAGCACAACCAATGCGGCAAACCATCCGCATGGAGCAACCAACAACGGCGGGAATGCATCCACTCGAAGGAACCAACGACGTCGGCAACACATCTGATAGAGAATAGAGGCGGCAAAGCATCCGCCAAACGACGATGAACTTAGCAACCCGACGAGGTGGACAAATCAAAGCGAAGACACGCACAAACAGAAGACACTTCCCAAAGAGATGATCACCATGAGGACCCCGACCGGATAGAGACTGCAGAGCTTCCTAGATCAAGGCCTGGGCAAGTGCATTAGTATTGTCTCATAGGCGCTCTCATGCTTTACACGTAATTTTGAGACGACTTAACAACAACTCATACAATCGGTTGTTGTTTTAGTTGTCTCTTAGCAATACCATATCTCTTAATTTGTGGAGTCAATAAAAGAAACTTTATGAGTCCTCAGACAACAACACTCGTATAATGGTGGAGAAGCCATCTCATAGTCCTAATTTTAGCTCATGAGGCGGTTGTTTCGCGAAACAACGACCTCTTTCTCTCTCATCGCTCTCTCTCCTCCACATCACTAAAAATCCTATGTAGCACTGCATAAGACGACCTATAAGACCGCTTATGTTATGTGTAGCAATATACTTGCCCGTAAGGGTGCGATGCCATGGGCGCCGCCGTCATCCGACCAACACGGTGAGAGCTTTCGCCCGGAATAGTAGTTTTAGCATGACAGTCGGTTGCTTATCAAGCACCAATGAGGCCGTTGATTACGTGGTCCCTGTTTACCTGTGTTGGTAACAAAAAATTCCTTAGGCGTATCATTTATCATCTAGCTTTGTTTCAGTACTTGGATAGTACCAGAAATTACTGGGTAGCACCTTGTATTGAGATTTTTTCCACCAGCTAATAATTTAATAAATAAAATTAGTTGTTGGGTACACCAAATTGATACTTCTTAGTACTACCATATTGGTACTTTCGCTACTACTTACTCCGTTCCAAAATTATAGGTCGTTTTAGATTTTCTAGTTTATAGATTTTGTTATGAATCTAGATATAGCGTTTATCTAGGTGCATAGCAAAGATCCGCTCTGTTCGTTTGGCAGGACTGAGCTAAAAAGTCTATTGATTTTGGTTATACCTGATCAAGGGCCGCCCGATCCGACCCATCCGGAAAAAACCCGACCGACCCGACCCGAGCACGTGACGGGTCGGGCGCGACCCAGTTTTTTAACCCGAAACACTAAAAAACCCGACCCAACCCGACGCGACCCGAAAAATTACACGTGAAACCCGACCCGAACCCGAACCGACCCGACCATGCCACGGGTCGGGCACGGGTCAACAATTTTGACCCGCCAACCCGACACGACCCGACCCGAACCTGACACGACCCGACCCATGATCAGGTATAATTTTGGCTGATTCTGGACTGATTCAATAGTGTTGTGTGAAGGAAACAATCTGCAGGGCTGGGCCGATATGCCAAACGAACAAAGCGATGAATCTAGAAAACCAAAATGACCTATAATTTAGAACAGACGAGTACACCGTTCGACTTTATCGGATGGATGGCTTACTTCAATTACAAGCATTCTAAAATTTTCCTCATCATATATAGAAGATAATACGTAATAAGTAAAAATGAAATATTGCTGCACTACGATCCGCGTAGGCGTACAGTAGGCACGTACGATGTGTTGTGTTGTGTCTATCGGACACATTAAAGAAAAAGGTAAAGGGGAAAGTAGGTGCAGCAGGGGTAAAGACAAGCTGCCGAAAAGGTATCCCCATGCTTGTACCTTGACATGCGCTACTGCGCTAGCGGAGGAGTAGGCGACAAACCAGCAGATCTCCAAATGACATGCGTTTTTTTTAAAAGAAAAGTACGAGCGAGATGATTTACTGCGGTTACGACAGTCTGTGCAATCGGAGAGAGACAAGCAAACGCAATCCAAAATTTCAATTGAACCAACCAAACAAGGTTACCGCATGATTATTCACTCAGTCTGGCTTTGAGCCCACACCATTGTGCCGCCTGGGTCAGGTGGGCCAGTTGGTCCATGGACCCACATCTCAGCCACACAGTGCCTCTGCACACGTACTCCCTCCGGTTTGATAAAGGAAGTCGTTTTGGACAAGATTTGAGTCAAACATTAAAAATATAAATCGTGAATAACTTTTAAATCGTTGAATTTGAAAAATGTGAAAACTACGGGATGACTTCGCTACCCAGCCGACCTCCCTACCCAGCCGCCCCTTGGGCCGTCGCCACCACAAACCAGAGGGAGAAGAGTAGGAGTAACCCGGAGAGGAAGGAGGAAGCGGAGGAGGCGCTGAAGATGACCACGATCCGGAGTTGGAGGTTGACGCCTGCGCCGCGACACGCCGTCTGCCGTCGTCGTTTGCCGGAGCCGCGTCCTCAATGCCGGGTGCGACTACGCCGAGCTGGACCGCCAGGACGGGAACGGGAGCCCCTCTGAACCACGACCACCGCGACCTCGAGCCTTCCTGCGTCACCTCGCCACGGCCGCGACGCTTCCCTGCATCGCCTTGCCTACCTTCGAGCCCGTCCAAGCCTCCGCGTTTTTCCCTTGTATAAGACCGTGCCTTCGTGCCGGCTTGTAGCATGAACAAGCCACCTTGGAGGCTGCTTCCCGTGGAGCACGACCCCGCCATGGACGTGCGCCGTGGGCACGAGCATGCCTGCTCAAGCGCCAGCCTTAAGCCGTTTTGCTGAGCGGAACGCGCGGCCAAGCCGCAGTCACCCTCGCCGCCTCGCTGCCAAGCTGCTACCGAGCCCACCTTGCGCCGCGCCTTCGCCGCGGACCCCTGCCCGCCGAAAGCCGCCGCCTTGATAAGCTTTCTTGCCCAGCTGCCGGCGCCACGATGATTGGGTCCGTCTGGACGAAACGTCGAGCATCCTGCGCGCACCCGGTGCTGTGCAACACCGGTCAATCCCGTGAGCCTTTTTGCCATAATATGTCCATGCTCTAGTTTTTGATCCACCTACGTGCTAGCTTGCGCACTGTCCTGATCCCATTCATGGCGCCACAGTACTTTGCAAGAAAGCGTGAGGGCATAAACTTTTGTTTAAATCGGAAAGTATCTACTATTAATTGAATGTTTGCATGTTAATTTGTGGTCTACATCTTTGTGGTCATTTATCAAACATAAAGGTAAAATTTCAGCACATAATTTCACAACTAAAATTTCAAGAACAAAATAGAACCGGAGTTCTTCCCCTTATTCAGTGTTCCTCCTGGGCCCTGGCTTGCTTCCATCTGTTGGATTTCCGAACGAAACCGCGAGCTTCCAACTATAGTAGCTGCTGCCAGCTTTACCTCTAGCGGTCTATCTGCATTCGGCAGAGGCACAGCTGCGCTTGCACGGCGGCGTTGCGGCTGGTGTCTGCTAGCACGCCGCACGGGGAACCGCCCTGCCGGCAGAGAAGATGCTCTGTCATGTCCATTATTGTTTAGATGACAATCTAACAGAGAAGATGCTCTGTCATGTCCATTATTGTTTAGATGACAATCTAACAGAGAAGATGCTCTGTCATGTCCATTATTGTTTAGATGACAATCTAACGCGTGCATAAAATGCAATTCTAAGTTGGGTGCTGATTCGTTTGTTTTCCTTGTCTTAATTTCAGGAGCGAAACGAAGCACCTTCAACAAACAATGGATGGTGATGGTGGGGTGTCGAGTGGGACAAAAACCTATTTGACGCCTATGAGTCCTCTGTGGTATTCTTGCGTCTGCCTACCACTGGCAGAAGCGGTAATGGCTTCGTTGTTTTTGCCAGTGGAAACACACGTCTGATTATGACCTGTCAGCATGTTGTGCGTGAGCTTCCCTTGGGTTCCCGCGACATATGGGTGTCTCCCTCCTTGCCATATCTCGGACGCTGATCTATGCGTGCCACACTGCTCTGTGCTGACGAGGCTAGAGAGTTTGCCTTGTTGTGGGTTGATGATGCGGCGTGGCCCTCCAATAGTTTGGTCTTCTTTGAAACCGCACCCGTTAGACCAGGGATGGATGTTATCTTACTTTCATTCTTCTTCATGGGTTCTAACGTCGTGCTGCAGCAGCCAGGGACATTCGCCGGCAAGATAACGTAATGACCTATTAGAGTTCTTAATTACTTTATTACTTCGTATTATATATACTACTGTTTACTTGTGTGCATGCATTTAACTTAGAGTTTTGTTTTGTGTCTCCATGGCATCATGCGTGCAGAGCACCACCGGTTGTTGATCATTTGCACCCTGAACGTGAAGTTGTTAGCACCAACTAGGTATCAATGCCGGGAACATCGGGTGCACATGTTTTCTTGGCAAGGCATAATTGGGTGATGGAGTGAATATCGGAAGTGATACAAGAGGAATAAAGAATTTTATTTCAATCCTAACTATAAAGGCGGCTCTATGAGGGTGGCTTAACATTCCAGATGTAAGAGTTACAAACCTCCTCGCAATAACATTACAAAATTACATATAGTAAATTATGACATTTGCATTGTTTTCTACATTTGCTAGGAAAATACTCCAATCATGGGCATGCTGACATTTGCATTGTTTTCTACATTTGCTAGGAAAATACTCCAATCATGAGCATGCTAGCGACAATTGCACAAGGATAGGCACGTGCCAACAAAAGAGGTTAGTCAATTTCAGTCAAGATAGAGAAGACCCTCCAATTTTCTTCAAAAGAATTTGGTCTAATGGGGAGTTAACGTTTCTTGAATCTGGTCTAATGGGGAGTTAACGTTTCTTAGGAAAAACAAACATATAGATATGCTCACAGTGCAGTTTAAATCTGGACAGGTTCGTGGCGCTCGACTTGTACGATGGTTTTCTACTCTACTTTGGGGAGGAGCCAGCTTATCATGATCGACATGAGTTCTGACTTCTGAGGGAACGATACGCCATGTCAATGTTGCAAGATGACCTGTGTCATGTGTTTGTGTTAGGTGCCTGTGTAGAACCAAGTGATGTACTATGTGTGTGTTTTGTGTCAGTATCTAGATGTCAGGCTAGTTCAGCTGAGTCCAATGTTATTGCTGTAGTTGTGTTTGTTACTTTGTAAGATGACTTTGTCTAGCGGGGAAGTGTGGTGACTGGAGATTACTGACGAGTTGCTATTGTGCTGTGCCGTGTACCATCTGCTGGTCTCTCAATTTGGACCAACTTTAAGAAAACCAGGCGCAACGTTGCCGCGACCTGTCTTCACGCGAGATCTGGCGGCAATCGAAACGGAGAGATGATGGGCGGCAACGGCGGAGCTAACCGAAAATTTTAGCCGGGGCGAACTCGCATGACGATCATGGACTCCAAGAAACATATAATTCTTCCGGCAGTACTCAGTTAACAAAAAAGCATGTTAGCAGCCGTCACGCAAGACGAGCACTGAATCTCGCTTCAAAAAAAAAAAAAAAGACGAGCACTGAATCCAGTAGTAAAGCTAGTGATTATAGTATAACTACCAGCTACTAGCACTAATAACCTACTGCAGATCTAGACGAGGTTAGAACTTAGAAGTTGGAATTACTCGCAAGTATACATGTCTAGAACAAGAACCAATGGATGACTGCAGACCTGGAGAGACAAGGTTGCTCGCCTGATTGCTCTGTTTTGTTGTCTCTGTGGTCTGGCCTCTCACAAACCGGAAAGAGAGCTCGAGATGCGGCCGCGCTGCTGCATTCATACAAAGGTACCACCGCGCGCAATCCTCTGCTCTATCTCCTCTCACTCCAATTCAGCTTTGACCTTCGAAGAAGGCTACAGCCACTTATTACAAAATGCAGCCCATCCGTCTGCACGAAAATTCAAAGTTTAAAAAGAATAGCGTACACACCAAAAGGTAGACCGAGTTTAAGTAAAACCAATCCTATTACTAAATCGCCATCTATGGTGTGCAAATATCTGCATAACTAAAACTTCAAGCCGTTTGCAGACGCTGATTATTAGATCTTTGTTTTCCTCATGCCGCTGCATTTGGCTCCAAAAGCGGAACCAATGAGTCCCCCTGAACAGTGCAGCACCAGTGCTCTCACTCCATGAAATTGCGCACTCTCCTGATCTCGTCCGACGCCCAGTGCAGGGCCGGTCGGGCCAGCCGCAGTAGAGGTGGCGCTACGGCAGCCGGCAGCCGGCGTGGGTGCTCGAGCAGTCATCGTTGTCAAGTCAAGCCACCGGGACCGTGCTCTACACCTCGGCATCAGGAGCTGGCGGTGCAGCCCCTCGTCCACGGCCGCGCCCAGCGGCGGCGACGGCATCTACGCCGATGGCCCCCCGCTCCCCTGTTCTCCCGTCCCCTCCTTCTTCGACCTCCGCTTCCTCCATGAAATCGGCTTCCCGCGGGCAGAGGGCTGCGTGCTGCCGTGCGGCCGGGACGGGCGGACGGCGCAGTGCCGCAGCCACGGCCTCACGAAGTCACGGGGGCAGGCCGCAGGAGATAGGAGAGCAGGGGGCGGTTTTTGCTGGGCCTAGTTATTTAATTGGGCCCGTCAATGAAGTTCCCCGCGGCTGGCCCACGACGGCTCCTTTCCCACCCTTCTTCCTCCTCCGGCCATCAGCGACAGAACGTCGCCGCCTGCTCACACCTCTGACCACTAAATCCAACTTCCGGCCACCTCAAAACTCCATAGGGAGTGGGGATCTACTCCGGTGGTAGCTGAGGCAGCTGCCCCACCCTGCTGTATGGGTAGCTCTACCGTTGATGGACGGGACGGTCGCCGGCGAGGTCGTCGGCAGCCGCGGGCAGCGGTGTGAGGCCGATGGTTTTATTGTTTTGGGGTTGCCGGGGGATGGGATTCTATGGCTCACACTGTGTAAGAACTCTACTAAGAAGACATATATAGGAGGCACGGTTTGAACCCGCGTCCCCTTTCATACAAAGGAGACGCGAATTGAGCAGTTGCGTCTCCCATAAATTTGTTCAAACAACCCGCGTCTCCTATAAACATATAGAGGAGACCCACGTCTCCCATAACACAACCATGTTATGGAAGACGCGGCTTGTTAACCGCGTCTACAATGTGCAACGTAAAAGGAGACGTGAATGGCTAAAATCGTGTCTCCCGTCACCGAAAGCAATTACAAGCGACGCGTTAGGGTGTGTTTGGATCCAGGTGTTAAACTTTAGTAGGTGTCACATCAAAATGTAAGAGAGATGTCGGACGAGATTTTCGGTTACCAATACAAAAACAAATTACATATTCTATTAATACTCCACGAGACATTAATTAAGTATAATTAATTTGTCATTAGCGCATGTTTACTGTAGCAACACATTGTCAAATCATAGACTAATTAGGCTTAAAAAATTCGTCTCGTAAAATAGTCACAATCTGTATAATTAGATATTTTTAGTTTATATTTAATACTACATGCATATGTATTTTGTTTCGATGTGATAGGTGTAGGAGGAAGCAAACACACGCGTCTCCCGTAACATCGGACCCGAATTTTTTACCGATTGGGGTTCACGGTCTCTCGTGTCCGCCGCTCTTCCTCCGTGACTCCGCGTCGGGTCCCTTCTCTCTCCCCCTTCTCTCTCGTCTCTCCTCCTCTGCCGCCGCCTGCGTCCCCCTCACGTGTGCCGCCTTCGCGCGTGCCACCCCTACTCTCCTCTGGCTCCTCCCACCTCACTCCCACATCGGAATCGCAGCAGCCCCCTGGTTCCTTTTCTTCTCAACACCAGATCCAGATCTCGTGAGGGTAGCCCCTCCTCCTCCACCTCGAGCTCGTCGGCAACGCCCCCTCCTCCACCTCGCGCTCTCCAGCGTCTGCCCTCTCCTCCTCCTGTCGCGCTCGCTGGTGGCGGCGGCCTCCACCTCCCCATCGAGCTCGCTGATGGCAGCGGCCTCCGTCTCCACATCGCGCTTGACGGCAGCGGCGACCTCCTCCCCGTCGCGCTCGCCACCACCGGCGGCCTCCTCGTTGTCGTGCTTGCATTGGTGCCGTGAGGTGAGGGCTTTAGTGCCGGATCTGTAACGGATATGACTTTTGGCGGTGTGCACGGTGTTGTGCGGGGTTGTCGTTGCTGCCGTTGCACAGCGCGATGGCGGCGGCCAGGCTGACATCGAGGCTAAACTTGGACTTGAGCTGCCGCTCTCTCGCTCATGGTATCCTCTATCACACCTATCCCTGACCTCGCGGGTAGATTCATAATTCACTGTGTGCTTGAAGACAATGGTGTGCTTGTTTGATTGCATGATAACTACAAAATGTCGTACTAACCATTTTAGTTGACTATGCGCAACCAAAGATATCTCCATTTTCCTTAATGTTGTGTGTTGCTCTCTACAATATATAGTACTCCCTCCGGTTTGATAAAAGAAGTCGTTTTGGACAAGATTTGAGTCAAACATTAGGAATATAAATCGTGAATAACTTTTAAGTCGTTGAGTTTGGAAATGTGAAAACTACATGAATAGATTTGTCTTGCAAAATACTTTCATAAAAGTATACATATGTTAGTTTTTAATAAATATCTTTATAAAAATAAGAAGTCAAAGTTGTACTTTGGAGACCGTGTCGCTGTCCTAAACGACTTCTTTTACTAAATCGGAGAGTACCTCTGCAATACATTGCGCACGCCTTTCATTTGCCGGCTATATATTTAAATCCTTTCATTTGCGAACGCTTGGGAAGTTGGAGCTGAGAAATGATTAGCAGGTAAAGGCTCTATGTTATTACTACTTGCTAGATGGCACATGAGAAGTGATTAGTGCCTTTGGCACATGAGAAGTGATTAGTGCCTTTTGGTGTATGTAGGCATGTGCTTTTCATCATGCGGGATAAACTGGTAGCCTGTTCCTACTGAACATAATAGCTAATACCTTGTTATCCATCTGAAGTACATGGGGCACTAATGTACCAGCAAACTGTGAGTGCTGATCAGTTTGACTTAACTAGATAGGCAATCGTCCATCTTCTTGCTAATTAAATGTGGGGACCCCTTGGCCAGGACCCCTCGATCACCCGTATCAGTCCTGGATCAGTACGCTGATACGGATTTCGACACAGATTAGTGTCAGAAGCGGTAAATGACGTATAAATTAAAATAACTATATACCGTTTTAACTAGCGGAGCGCGGGCGGGCACTCATTCCTAGGTTGGAATGAGCTGTAGCACCTCACAGCCCTGGAGTCCTAACCTGTACGACAATGAAAGCAAGAGTGAGTATTCAGAGTTGAATACTCAGCAAATCTCACAAATTCAATAATATAATTATAAATTAAAAGAATGTAAATGTTGGGCCTGGAGGGGCATTTCCTCCCTGCCAGTCCTGACATTAACCCCGGAACCCAGTCATCGGCACTCCTGCCGTCCGGGTTCTTCATGCAATAAAAATAAATCTAATCAGTGGGGGCTTTGACTAAGTGGACTCATTCCGGACTCACGGCTATCAAGATAGATTTTTCACTCTGCAGAGGTCGTACTTATCTACCCCGCATTCGGTCAGTCCCTACCTTCGTCAAGGCAGGTACTGCCCTACGAGACTCGTACCCACCGGTGACCATCGCTGGTCAGCATTCCCTAGGTCCAGCCACAGGTAATACTGGGGGCTAAGCAGGGGCCACTAATCATCCGCCTCGCGGATGTCGACCCGGGTCTGTGAGCTCATTAATTAGGGCCCTCGGCCCTCAGGGTCTCCGACCCTATATCCTAGTCGACCCGTGCCGCCCAGTCCCAGTCCTCTGCCTGGGGCTGTCTCCAGCATACCCGTTCCCGACTTGGTGCGTGCCCGACTCGGCACTGGGCGCTACCCAGTTCGCCGGTCGGCACTCTGCACCAATCATACGGCTCCTTGGGCTGGGTTACTAAGTTCAGCTGGTGGGGTGTGAATCAAGGCCTCACATAAATAGGCACTCCCGTAGGCTGTGCCTTTTTGGCATGCGGGGTTGTACTAGGCACTAGAAAGACTCTCCCATGAACCGGTCCTTAGCTAAGATCAGAGCGGCTCTTAGGACCCTCATAGCGAGGCCATCCTTCCACTCCCAATCTTAAAGCATCTATATAGCGAAGCCAGACTTCTACCCTCGTGAAGCCTCCTTATAGCTTAAGCTGCAGGAATGGTAAACTTTAGTGATTCGGGTGATATTATTGGTGAGACTTGCCTTCATTGTCGGTCCTTAGACGTTCCGTACGCGGCGTATACCATATGTCGACCGGGCGGGGCTTCGGGCCTTCTGGAGCTCCGGCGTCGCGTCGGGCCCGGTCAAGCTATCGAACAATAAAACACATAAAATAACATCAATACATCAATCAATGCCTATAGATTAGAAGAGAAAGGGGGAGATAGATATTTCGGGCTTACCTAGGATCGGGATGGATGTCTGACGCATTATCCATTAATTATTAATAATAATTAATGATAGGACGATGGGGCTTAGGAGGGGTTTAGCTGGTGAGATGGCTTCTAAGTGTGGAAGAAAGGGCTAGGGATAATTATTCTAGGAATTATTGGATATCTAAATAATTTCTGAATAATTATATTAATTATTTAGAAATAGATTTCTAAATAATTAAGGGATATTGATTGAATTTCTATTAATATTCTGGAAAATTATTAATATAATTTTCTGGGAATATTATGGGCGGCATGACGGCTAGGGTTTGCTACTATCTGGGATTTTGGGTCGGGCAGCATAAGGGCTAGGTTTTACCTAGGGTTTTATTTGGGCGGCACAACGGCTATATAGGGCTAGGGTTTAATAGCCGGAGTTTGCAGTTGGGCGGCATAACTGCTATATGGAGATAGGGTTTAGCAGCCGGGGTTTTTGGTTGGGCGGCATAACGGCTGTACCGGGGAATATCTGGGGTTTGGATTTGGGCAGCGTAACTGCTAGGTGGGCTAGGATCAGGGTTTCGGTCGGGCATTATAACGGCTGGGGGGGACTGGCCTGGAAACTGGGGAATCGGGCAGCATCCCGGCTAGGGTTGCGAAACGGCGAGTAGCGATGGGGTTTAGCGGCGGGGGTCAGGCATTGCGCGGCCAGCCGAACTGGCATCGTCCACAATGCGGGGCAAAATGGCTAAAGCTACGCCGCTGGTTAGACTGTTCCGGGTGTACCCGAAAGCAGAGCAGAGCAGCAGTTGGCGCACCTTTTTCCTACGTGTACGTGGGCAGTGTGGTATGACTAAAGCTACGCCGCTGGTTGGACTATTCCGGGCGTACCCGGGAGCAGGGCAGAGCAGAAGGTGGCGCACCTTTTCTATTGCGTAAACGGGCAGCGCTACCGCATTGTATAGAGAGCGACGCTCTCGTGCATGAGGAGAGCCGGAGCTTCTCCTGCACTCTTTCTGTACGTGAGAGCTGAAGCTCTCACGCGTGTGTGCGCGCGCTGTGCTGTGGGTGTGGGAGTGCTAGCAACGGGGAGGGCTGCATGGCCTTTTATAGGCGAGCGGAGGGAGGGCTGCCGGTGCTGGGCGTCGGCTTCAGCAGGAAGGCGAGGCAGGTGGCGTGGCACGCGAGGAGTGGTGGCGCGCGGCCGTTACATCGGGCGGCCAGGGAGTTGGCCTGCCGGCTTCCTTCTGCGCCAGGAAACGAGGCAGGGGGAAGGGCTCAGGCGGCAACGTGGCGGGCGACGACAGGGGCGTGCGTGCGTGGGGGTAGCGTGGCAGGCGGCCAGCGGCACGGTTGCGGCTGCAGCGAGGCGAGCAGGAAGCCGAGCTCGGCGTGCAGGCAGCGGAGGACCGAGGCGCGTCGGCCCACGTGGGTTTGCGACGGGAGTGCTGCAGGGCGCTGGGGGGAAGGCCAAGGGCAGCCTTGACGTCACGGTGCCGCGCGCGGAGGAAAGGCCAGCGGTGCCTCCGGGTCATGGCGGCTCAGCCTTCATGGCGGCCTCGGCGGCCTGCCGGTGGCGGGAGCAACGCCGTGCAGCCGTGGAGAGAGGAGATGGGGACAAGAATGGAGTGAGGGAAGGGGGTGGAGCTGCGGCGACGAGGTCCGGGGGAGAGCTGCGGCCTGGAGCGGCGGCGGTTCTGGAGGAGATAGGGTTGGTGGGGTGGGCAGGCCGCGCGCTGGGCCGCTGGGCCAGGTGAACGCGCGGATGGGCCGCTGGGCCAGGCGAAGGGACGCGGGGAAGCCGGGCCGCACGGGCGCGCCAGGCCGCGCGTGGGCCGTGCAGCGCGCGAGCGGGCCGCGGCCTTGCGGCCTGCTGGCCGAGGCCGGTGCCGCGGCTGGCGCTGGTCGGGCCGGGGGAAGGTGGAGGGGCGCGCGGGAGCTGGGCCAGGAGGCCGTGCAGGGGAGCTGGGCCGCGAAGGGAGGGGAGGAGGTGGTGCGGGTGAAGGATTTAGGGGTTAAAAACGGACTTCAGGGTCGGGCTGAGATGGAGACTGGGCTGCAAAGGGGATCGGCGGCCTATTAAGGAAAAGGAGGTTTTTCTATTTATTTGAATAGGTTTTCGGCCCAGATTTGAAAGGGAATTTCAAAAGATAGTTTTAGAACATTTTGGGAAGATTTTAGATTGTAATAATCAAATTAAATTTGAATATTAAATCTAAACTTTGGAAAGAGACTTTGATGGAGTTCTATCTCTTGAAATTTAGAGATTGGAGAGGGGTTCTAAAGCATTCAAATGCAACACTCATGTCAATGTTAAATGCATGATTTAACTTATAAAATAGATTGTGAATATTTGGAGAGAGTTAATTATATTTAATTATAGAAAATATGTATTTAAAATGCTTTTAAGATAAGGGGTGTCACATTAAACATACTTGAGGACCCGGTGTGTCCGAGGGACCGAGTGGATGGTCGCTTCCCAGTATGATGAGTGATTGACAACGTGGTGTGACTGACGTTTGCCTTGGCTTAAGTATTGCAGGTGTAGGATGCGGCTTGATTGCATTGGTGCAGGTGAAGAACAGACGCGAAAGGTCTTAGCCATGGCGGCCTCCAGGGAGTGGAGAGACAAGTAGGCTTGGTTCGAGGGACCTGGTGGTCAGATGGATCAAGTGCGGTTCACATGCTGGCAAGAACGAGCAAGACGGCGTGGATCCAGTGCGAGGTAGTGGCTTACTGAAGGACCGATTAGGCGACCAGAGAGGGGGAAGAGTGAATGGGAGCCGATAAAAAAATTTTCTCAACGAATACGGCTTTTCTCCCAACTCAACTCCAAAGCTTTGCAACACGATCTAGGAAACCCTTGCCATTTGATAAGAAATGGTGAAGAAGAATGGTGACTATTTTATAGCAAAATTGGCAGGTGCTCAGCCTTTTCATTGTAGTAGGGAGAAAAATATATGTACAGAACGATTAGGAATGTAAAAGGAACCGAAAAAGAATTCTACTGAGATCGCTACATTAAGAGGAAGCTTGACTCTGAACAGCGCAGGTCCTGACGACAAGTGTATCGATCGTTGCTACGGACTACGGTGGCTGCTCATGTGCAAATTATAGCGTACCAACATCTTGACGGATGCACTCGGGCATTTCAAAAGAACTCTCGGGAGGTGCTTGATGTCATGCGGTGACAATTATATATTATGTGTCGGAATAATGTGGTTTATCTGGAGAATAAAGCTACCTATTTTTTTTAGCACAGAATAAAGCTACCTAATGTTTGGACACCAGGGCTGCGCAAACCGGCCCAAGGCTCTCTCGCAGGCAAATCCAAAGCAGGTGGGCTCAACTGTCGTCCTACGTGCGGCACAGCCTGGCTAGAACTTAATGGGCTGGACTCGAATTGAAGGCCCGGAGGAACTCGTGGGCCCAATCTCCTCGTGGAGGCGCGGCGCGGAGAAAGCAAAGGCCTTCCGCCACACACACGAACGAACCGCTGCACGGCGGCGCCCCGTCCACGGGCCCGCCGGCCAACCAACCAGCCGGCTAACCTCGTCGAACGCGCCCGGGACCGGCACGCATTGGCAGCCGATTTGGGGGGCGCTGGCGCAGCGCTCGACTTCATTGCGGGGGGCCTCGAGCAGCGGCGGCGGCGGCAGCTCGCCGATGCAGCAGCGGCCGCGGGCGTCGCGTGCCGAGCCTGGCCGAGCCGTTGCGACAGCGGTTGGCTGTTCGGGGCTTGGTACTTCGGTGCACATGGCGTCGCTGATCTGCCAACCATGACATCGTTGGTGCGTCGGTATGTTTGGCATCTTCTTATCTGCTTGCTTAAAGTAGCTCAGAATTTTTAGTAGATGATTTGATGGTGGGTCATTCGGATGAGGAGCACCATAGATGCTAATAGAAAATCTTCGTTGGGAAATTGGGATAGATATATGAATTATTAGGATTTCGTTCAGATTTATAATATATCATAAGGATCAGGATCCAAATTACTCCTACAAACAGGTTCGTGGTCCCTTGTATTTTGGGGACCAGTAGTTGATGCTGACAGAGCCACATAGGTACAACTGTACAAGTGCAATACAAATCATGAATTTTTGCATAACTACATGGAGTCCGCCATTCAAAATGTCAACCATTGCTTACAGTGAAGCAAAGTGGAGTTTACTTCTCGAAACTCTTCTGTAAATCCCAATGAATTCATAGCACACCAGAACTATAAAAACAAAGAGAAGAATCAAGGAAGATGTACAATGCCTAGTGACCGGAACAAAATTCTTAACCTAGGTACTATGAATCTATGATGAAGCTGAACGAAGTTCAACTAGCGAAGCATAGAATCCATCTTTGATGTTCATCAGTGTCTCATGTCTTCCTTTCTCCACTATCACGCCATCCTTGAGAACCGCAATAATATCAGCACTTTTGATTGTCGAGAGACGGTGCGCCACAATAACTGTGGTCCTGCCAACCATCACATTATCCAAGGCATCTTGCACAATGCGCTCAGACTCAGCATCCAAGGCGCTCGTTGCTTCATCAAGAAGAAGAATCCTAGGATCTTTTAGTATGGCCCTTGCGATGGCTACTCGTTGCTTCTGACCACCAGATAGCTGAACCCCCCTCTCTCCAACAGTGGTGTCATATCCCTGGGGAAGGCTTGATATGAACTCATGTGCATTGGCTGCCTTTGCGGCCTTGATGAGCTCCTCCTCAGTGACCTCCCCGTGCTTCCCATATGCTATGTTGGCGCGGATTGTGTCGTTGAAGAGCACAGGCTCTTGGCCCACTAGCCCCATTTGGTCCCTAAGCCAATTGACTTTTAGGCTCTTGATTTCTACACCATCCAGTGAGATGGTACCAGAGTCAGGATTGTAGAATCTTTCCAACAAAGAAATGACTGTTGATTTTCCACTGCCACTCTCTCCCACAAGTGCGACAGTCTGTATAAAACCGTAAAGGAAGTAAGCAGCTGATTATATCACTGTTAGAAGATATGGAATTGCAGAGAGATGTTAAGCTAACCTTTCCAGAGGGAATGTGTAGGGTAAAATCACTGAAGATTTGAACATCTGGACGGCTTGGATACTTGAAGCTAACATGTCGGAAGTCGATGTCACCCTTGACCTCGTCTATTGTCAAACCTTCATCACTGGCTGAGTCGATTTTTGACTTTCGGTCCAATAAAGCAAATATGGAGATAGACGAATCCTTAGCCTTTGTAGAATCAGACGCCAATGCACTTGTTTGAGATACACCAATTGTTGCCAACATCAGTGCAAAGAAAACCTGCAAGACATGTGTTAAACATAAATCTTCAATGGGAAATTTAATGGGGGAAAATACTATTGACATGATATTTTCTAACCTTGAAAACGTCTCCAAAAGTAGATATGTTATGACGCACAAATTGACCTCCAACATAGAAACAAAGACCATATGTAAGGTACATCATCATGAATGAGAAACCAAAACCAAGGCCACCAACCATTCCTGTTCTGACCCCTTGATTCTTTGAAGCTTCACATTTATGATCATAGACTGTCATGACTCTTTTCTCAGCACTAAAAGAAGCTACTGTCCTGATACTACTGATTGCCTCAGTGGCCACTTGACTTGCATCTTCATACAGCATCTGTAGAAACAACAATACATTGTCATTATCATGTAGTTTTCAAAGAATAATATCTAGTGTTCATTTATTCTTATGTAATTTGAAGACCTCAATGATATGTCATAAATTTTATAAGAGCAAGCATTGGTTTGATTGTTTAGAAAATAAACAGATCATAGTTTCAGTTGTTATTTCATATTTCGTATAATGACAAGAACAACTTGAAGGCCTTTTTTTACATATATTACCTTGGCATCTTGACTGAAGCCCTTCAAGAACTTTACTTGTGCATAACCTTGAGCACCCGATAGTGGCATTGCACAAAGGATGATCAATGTGAGCTTCCAGTCTGCCACAAAAGCAATGACAAATCCAGTGATTAGTGTTGAGATGACCTGAGTTAACAAGGCCAAGTTATCACCCACTAATCGTCGGACATTTAGAGCATCAACTGACAACTTTGCACCAAGCGCTCCACTGTAAGATACAATTTGCCCATTAGTACACAAAATATGAAATCCCTTAAGTAGAAATGAAGAAAATAATCAATTGAAAGTCTACCTGGAGTTTTTGGGATCATCAAACCAAGCAACATCTTGGTGCACAATGCTCCGAAATGACAAGGCACGAATACGCTCGATAAGCTTTCCCCCAGCTACTCCAAATAAGAAATACTCCACTGGTATTGATATTATCGATACAATACCCAGCACAACACACATCAAACCCCAAAAACTTGCATCCTTTTTTAGTTTGTGAGGCGGCTCATAGAAAGTTTTGATGGCATTGGAGATCATTAGGCCAAACATTGGAAAAAGCACTCCATGGACTCCAGCAGCTAGTGCTCCTAACAAAAGAATCGGTAGCTCTGGCTTGTTTAGACCAGCTAGCCGTCCCATAGGATCTTTCTTTGGGGCCTCACTATCATCATCCTGCTCTTTCCAATTCTCCCTGTCTGCATCATTGCCTTCGAGCAACTCAACTGAACCAGGCATACCAAACGGGAGTGTCAAAGAATGGCGACTACTGTTTCCTGCAGAACCTCTGCTTATCGATCGCTTCAGTGAGAGGCTTCTACTTTTAGACCTTGAATCAGACACATGCCGATCTATTTTCTGTTCTTCTTCTTGGCTTTCTTGCAGACGAATAAGTTGAGAATAAGGACCATCAGGGTTCATTATCAATTCATCATGGGCACCTGTGAAATATTTATAGATGCAAGGAATTGATAGCTTAGTTAAAACATGGTGTGCATGTAATGAATGCAAATGCGCTAGGCACAATGGAAAAGGGATCATAACCTTGCTCGACTATTTTCCCTTGTTGAACAACTGATATGCAATCAGCATTCCTTACAGTACTCAGACGATGTGCAACCACAAGTGTTGTTCTGTTCACCATGATCCTATTCAGTGCTTCCTGAACAATCCTCTCTGACTCCACATCCAATGCACTAGTCGCCTCATCTAACAAAAGAATTCTGGGATCTTTAATTATTGCTCTTGCAATAGCGATCCTTTGCTTTTGTCCACCTGAGAGCTGAGCACCATGTTGGCCAACCATCGTGTCATAGCCCTGGTATGAGGAAAACAGAAAAATATTAGCACTGAGCTTATAATATAAGATATAGGATGTACAGAAGTTAATTCACTGGATCTGTGGCATACGTTGGGCAATTTATCAATGAAATTTGCTGCATTAGCAAGCTCAGCTGCTCTTTTGATCTCTTCAATTGTTGCATCCTCTTTGCCATATGATATGTTATCTTTGATAGATGTCATAAAGAGCAATGGCTCTTGGTTAACATGACCGATCTTCCCTCTTATCCAATCAAGCCTCAAACTTTTAATGTTAATCCCATCAATTAAAACCTCACCAGCATGTGGATCATAAAATCTTTCTACAAGACTTATCACAGTTGACTTGCCACTTCCACTCTCCCCAACTATAGCCATTGTAGTGCCGCTGGGCACGTGTAATGAGAATCCATCAAATATTAGTTGCTCTGGTCTTGCTGGGTAGCTGAAGTACACGTCCTTTAGGTCAACATCACCCTTGATGTCTTCTAACTGCTTACCGGTTGGGTCATCAGGGTCAATTTCTGGTTTCCTATTGATTGTTGTGAACAATCTGTATGCTGCAGATCGTCCTTCTGCAAAGGCTGCCATGCAGGGTGTTGCATTACCTAAAGACCTGCACAAAATATTGGAAATCAACACCATCACCACCAGCCATGCAACATGGATCACCGTAAGAATTTCCTCTTAATTTAAAGAAACTCACATTGCCCCGGTCATTATTGAAAACAAGATATTGATGACGTCTCCTCCTGAGTAACCTCTGCTAAGAATCAACTTGCCACCATACCATATGGCTAAACCATAGCTTGAGAAAAATATAAAGAAAACAGAACCCATGCCAAAACCATTGGTAATTCCTTCCTCAACAGCTGCCTTGTATGCCTTGTGTATAAGTTTATTGTACATTGCAATAGCTTGCTTCTCACCGTTGAAGGAGACAACCTGTTACACAGATGTAGCCACAAGAAAACTGGTGAGTGCATGCCACATTGAAAATGTAGAGATTTGTCTTGTAACTGCCATTAATTAATCACTGAGTGCATTGAACTTACTGTTTTAATGGCCCCAAGTGTCTGTTCGACTACATTCCCCGCGTCACTGTATGATGCTTGCCCCTTGCTAGAGATTTTAGAAAGCATTTTTGAGACAATTCCTCCAGCAATGACAACTGGAGGTATGGATGCCAACATGACAAGAGATAAAGCCATCCTTTTACGAATGCTATTACAAAGCCACCTATGAAGGTAGCAATGAGTTGTTGGAACTTGCCGACCTGAAGAGTTTTGGGAGTGTCAAATTGTGCAATTTTTAATATAAGCTGGTGATAATCAACAGAGAGTTTGGTTCTGCACTTTTCATTTTCATAGAGGAGAAAGCTATTACCTTCTCACCAATGGCATCCTGAACCAACACGGTATCACCAGACATCCTTGAAACTACTTGCCCAGTTGTCATTTCTACATCAAAGAATGCTATTTCTTGTCTCAAGACAGATTGAGGTACAGAGATCGAATGCGTGTTGCCTGCCTTTCTCCTGTCATTGTCCAGCATGACACCTCTGCACAAAGAACGCATTGGATTCAAATTTAATCGCTACGAACACCATATATATACCTTAAACAATAAACATGTACTAGAACTCTATTTCAGATTTTTTTTTCTAAAATCAGTCTGCTGAAGAAGCAATGTTTTAATCTTACACTTTTTCTTGTATATCTTCCATGGAAGTTCAAAACATGTTGGCTTTGTTACCACTATCATGAACTGCTGAACACTAACTTTATGTACCCTTCTTTGAAAGTATATATATATAACAAAAGTCAAAGTTGAACTCTGCTCCGTGATGACAACTTGCATGTTTGAAAGTTGAAACATTGATATGAATGCAAGCTGGCATACGTGCGACAAGCTTCTTTTTTTGTTAAGCTTATCTTTTCTTATCATTGTACGTAATGCAGGATTCTTTTTTACTACCGATGGTCATCGTTAGCAGCAGCAATGTTAGCTTGTGATGCAGAGTGCAAGCGGATATGAAGATTGCAAGGGTTAACAAAAAGTCTAGTAATACTTACGGAGAAAGGAAACAACCGCTGTTGCAATGCCCAGGTAGACAAAATTCAGAACTGCCTGAAAGGAAGGAAGGTAGAACAGCAGCAGTGTGAGAAATGCACTCGTGTCTCAAAAAGGAATGTAAGGAAATGGATTTTTAGTGATGTATTTGATGAATGTTTTTTGTAATTTATTTTATTCAGGAATCGTATAAAAACCTGCTGGCAAAGAACATGCAACGGACAAATTTGTCAGTGTGGATGGCCTCTAACCCTGTTCTTGGACAGAGTTATCTTTGATCATGAAAGATTCCAGCCGTTACTTGTGGTGGTTAGTTATCAATTATAGTAACTTTGTTCCACATGGTCTCTTATTATTATATTTTACAAGTTGCAATCAACTGGAATAACCTACAAGTTACTGTCTTTAGCTAATCGATTTGCATTCCTGCTTCAGAAAGGTAGCTTTCAGAAAGCACATTGTGAAGAAAAAAAGAAAAGAAAAATGCATGTGCGGAAGAAAAGGAATTATAAATGCGAAAAAAATATTCTACTTGGTCCCTAGATCGTCGAGTTAGTTGTTTGTTGTCCTGAAATGTTCTATATGTGTACTTGTATTTTTTTATGTACTTATTTAGTGGTGTACTAAGCCGGTAACCCGTAAGACTCTGCTTCATGCTTTTAAGCGTGGCCATGTTTGACGCCTTGGTATGAAAATATTAAAGCTTGGTTCAAACTCATGGATGAACAGATGACAACAATTCACTCCAAGAAGAGAGAAGGAGCAGTGCAACGTTTTGCACGCAAAACAGTTGAATTAGAATTTGAAAAGGCATCTTGTTCATATTGGACGTCACTAACAAGTCCCTGTCGAACCCGGATCCTGGAATAATTTTGATTTCTAAGGAGGATCAAATTCGATTGGCATCATTCCGTCTTCTATCTCAAGGTTCAATAACCAACAAAAGGGAGAAGTGTGAAAGAAACTAAAAGATGAACAAAGAACAAAAAAAGCAGGGGACTAATGGCGCCAAACGTCAGGAACTCAAGATACGAGAGTACGAGACCCATCGTTCTCCCGAGGTAGTGAAAGCACAAACGCCAAGAATTAACAGAGCTTTCTATCTCGATCAGATCAGACCTCCATGAGACTGGATTTGACCTCGGCTATGGCTTGTCTCCACGCCATACACGTGTTTCGGAAGAATGGCTAGCAACGAGGTAGCTAAGATGGCGCGACGGACGTACGGTGTCTCCGGCGAGCTCTCACCTTGTTGACGCGGCCGAGGACGTCGTCGACGGAGAGGGCGCCGCCGAAGGCGTTGATGACCTGGCCGAAGATGACGGTCATGATGGGCTGCGAGACGCCGTTGGCCAGCGCCCCCACCGTGCCGAGGACCATCAGCAGGACGTCCGTGCCGTCGGCGTAACGGAACAGCCCCGTGAACGACACCTTCTTGTCGCCGGCGTCGCCGCCGCCGCCGTTCGCCTTCTTCCCTTCCTTCTTCTCCTCGCCATCCCTCCCTCCCGCAGCAGCGTCCATTGTTGCTCGCGGCTCGATGTGTATACGCTACGGTTAACTCGCCTGCCTCTGGGGCAGCTTTCCTACGGCTCTGTGCCTACTTTGCAAGGGTATTTATGGGGCTCGCGGGTCGCACGTGTACAGTGCCCCGCGCCAACCTCTGTTGCGAAACGTTTCACGGAAATGGTTTTGACTCAGAAAATGACGCGATGACTTATTCCATTTTCTTTAGAAGCAAGGCAAATGAATTATTTCCTTGCAAATAAAGATTTTTCAAAGAGCAACGTGCCTGAACTCTACGAGGGCGATCGAGAGAACAAAATAGGATGTTTTTAAAAGTTTGAACTGATATTCTGTCTATGGGTTTTCTAGCTTATCCGTGACCGGTCGAGCTTTGGAGTGCCAAGATTTTGGCATGATTTCCTCTTCTTTTCTTGCTCCAATAAAAAATACGCTGAATTTTTTTCCCAATGTTTTTAGACAGATTTATTATACGTTGACGTAGGTGTAAAAAAAGAAAAAAAAAGAGTCACATCACCTCAGATTTTGACCTACCTGACCAACCTGCTCAACCCAATGACTCTGACACGCATGGCCCGCTCGCAGACCCACAAGGAGCTCCACGCACGCAGGCAGCACGTATCTTACCTTACGGTACAAGCAAGTACTACCAGGCACGTGTGTGCACGGCCTCGCGCACAAGTTTCCCAAACTGCCGATTTGGACTCTGGCAGCCAGCCATTCAGGCGAAGCTAATCACGGCGCGTGACGTCAGCGCCGACGTGATCAGGTCAAGTCAAACGGAGGCCTTTTGGGGTGTGTGCGAGCTGTCTGTCAGCCACGATCCGAACCACTCGGAGCAGCAGACGAGACGACGGTGCTGGGAAGCGGCGCCGCGCACATGGAGATGGAGGAGAAGGGTGGCCGGGTGGGGCTCCTCCTCTCCGAGCTGGCGAGCCCGTGCGGGATGGCGAAATGCCCTTCTGAGTCTTCGACAACGGCCGGAGGAAAGCGCGCGCGGGGACGGCGCGCGACTTTTCTCATACCAAAAGGTCAACCCGTGCCATTCACTCCCGTTCCCTTCTCTGTTTTAGTTTTATTATTATTATTATTACGCGTTTTTTTATTAAAGAAAAACATCATGGTTTCATTTGCAACTGATGTTGCATTTTGGGAGACCATGCTAACTTATTCGTGTCTGGTTATTCTTGGAAACGATGTTCAAAATTGTGTTTTCTTTCCCTTGTGGAAAAATCTCCACGACATGTATATTTGACATACTAATCATCGTTGGCTGAACCGAGATCGATTTTGAATCAGCTAACAAAGTAGACACGGGGTTGTGAAGCTTCCCGTGCAGTGCTAATTGACTGCACATGCTTAGCAGGGTTGTGACTCGTGTGGATTAGCTGAACTAACCTCTTTAGTCGACTGGTGCAAATAAGAAATTATATTAAATACTCCCTCCGTTTCAAAATATAAGTCATTTTAACTTTCTTAGAGAGTCAAACTTTCTCAACTTCGACCAAATTTATACAATAAAGTATTAACATTTATGATATCAAATAAATACCATTAGATATATTTCCTATAAATCGTTAAAGTCATCTCTATAATTTTGATCAAAGATAAAATATTTTGACTCTCTAAGAAAGTTAGAATGACTTATTTATTGGAATGGAGGGAGTAGCTAGCTAGGTAAGCTATTCTGTTGGGCAGAAACAGAGTGATGCATATATTAGTAGAAAACGTCTAAAAAAACTTATTTCACTGTTGATTTGTATGGAATTAGACCTGTACTTTTTTCAAAAAAAATGATATTGTCGTACCTGCATGCATTGCTATAATGGACACAGGCATATTGAAAAATTTGCATGTCAGCATATGACGTGACGGCGCCCTGTCTACAACCATTAGCTAGTTTTATGTCGTTCAGCAATTTAAATAATTCTACTAGTAAATGAGTCAAGGCGATCGAGGTGTAGCTTCCGTGCGCTGCAAGGAGAACCTCGTGCAGCTAGCCCGATAACAGAAAGGGGAATGAAACGACTGCGTGCAAAAAAATCCTGCAAAATAGGAAGATGCCGGGGACGATCAGTGCGCAGAACAATGCTTGACCGCCGAAGTTTATCAGTTGCCAGGTCAAACTCTGACGTACTGTATATATGAGCGTAAGGTTACAGTGATAATTACACTTTAATAATACTAGTCCATATGGGCTGTATGTCGATGGGTTTGACTTCTCAAATTGGGAATGAAAAAATAAGCCTATGTTGGTTTCCCTTGTTAGCGCGGCGTAGCAAATTTTTTTCCTCACATAATATTATTGAATCGGCGCACCACCAGCCAAAATTAACATATGAGGCTCTGTAGCAGGTATGGGGCTCGCTGGTCGCGCGTGCAGTAGCTAGTAGCCCGTGCCAACATCTGTTGCAAAACGTTTTACGCAAATGGTCCTGATTGAGAAAATGACGCGATGCAAAATTATAATATTATATAATCAATGGGATAAATTATATGAAACTATTATGAAAAAATATAATATTATTTAACATACATTTCGATGCCCACTGCCACCATATATAAAATTTAAAATTGAAGTTCAATTTGTACGTGCAGAAAAAACAATTAGTGGTTAAATTGAAGAAAATGACATAGTTTAGAGGGTAAAACTAAACCAAGAAATAGTTTAATGAGTTATTTAGACTTTGATTACACCTGAGGAGAGTACTTTTTTAAGAAAATAATTCATATCCTATCTATAATCTTACTTCTCCATGAGCGATCCAACTTTTGAGTGCAAAGATTTGACATGCTTTTCTCTCTCTCTCTTTTTTTTTTTGCTCCAACAAATAAGGGATTTTTCTCAATGTACTTGACTTATTATACGTTGACATAGGGTACAGTACAATCACAGTACCGTAGATTTTTACCTGACCACCTGCTCAACCCAGTGAATCTGGCCTGTTTAGATCCAGGGAAAATGTCTCATTTTGATGAAAAGTTATCCATTTAGAAAACCGTGTCAGTTCATTTCTATCTCTATACACGTTTTTATAGAAATAGTACTTTTCTGTACTTTCCACCCATTTTTCTTGATCTAAACACCCCGTCGCATGGCGGCCCGCTCGCAGACCCACTCAGGGTACTCACTCGATGGGAGCTCCACAAATTAAGCACCTACAGTACCTTACTCTGCAAGCAAGTACATGTGTACGTTTGTCCCATGCACAAGTTTCCCAAACTGCCGGCAGCCCGGCACCATTTGGACCCCGGGGGTGGCAGTGGCTCCTCGACTAGAGCTAGCTGCGAAAGCTTAATTGGCGCAGTGATGTCAGCGCCGACGTGATCAGTTCAATTTCGAGAGAAATTTGCTATTATAGGACTCTAAACAATAGGCTTTGCTATTATTTCAATCGTCGACCGCTAAAACAACCTTTGAAATGTTGACACTTTTATTACATGACATTTGGTCATTTTAATCACTTTATTTTCTAACTCAAATACATGTATTTTGCCATGTATGGACTGTTTTGCCCTTATTCATACGTACACATTAGTCCCTTTAACCTCTGCCAAACAGATACCGATTCGACCTCCCACGAATGAGCGAGTCATCCGTCACCGCTGCCGACCTTCATCTACTGCCGCCATGGAGCCGCCTGTCTATCCCCTCTGTCCTCTCCAAGCCGTGCGTGATGGCGAAATGCAGATCGACTGGACGGAAATAAAAGCGTCCGGTCGTCGTTCGACTTTCATTAAAAAAAAAGATCAACCTGCCTTTCTCCGTTTCAATTTTGTGCATTTTTTTGTTCTTTTTATAAAGAACTTTACTCTCCCCAGTTCCAAGTTAGTTGATGGTTTTAGTGATCAATTAGAATATATCAGATAAGGTAACGTCATCAAGGGAAGATATATATGCGTCTTATAGAAGCAGAGTATCTCCAATTCTCCATTGTCGCGCTGCGTTCACCATACGTCGTCCGTACCTCACGGTTCCCTCCTGCCGAGGGGCACAACACTGCCCCGATCCACTTCGACCACCATTATTTTCACTAGCGTCAGGGATATATGTATGCTCTTAGGTTGACAAGACTCAGACTACAGTAATGTACTTATAAAAAAATATTTAAATATGAGTAATGTACCTTTGAGAAATTACTCCTTCAAATTGAAAAAAGGCGGTAATTCGATAAATGCCACAAGAATCTACTAGCAAGGTTATGACTCATGGTACCATAGTGCAATCATGATTTTGTAAAGTTTTGATTTTGTAGAACATTATGGATGCGCGCCCAGCGACATTAGTAGCTGGTGTTGCATTTTTGGTGGAGGTCACAAGACCACGCAAACTCATTCATGGCTGGGTTCTTGGAAGCGATGGTCAAAACTGCAACTTTTTTCCTTGTGGAAAAACGCTCAAAGATATGTACATTTGGCATGCTAACCGTTGGCTGAACCTAGATCTATTTTGAAGCTAATAAGGTCAGTCAGAATCTAACAAAATAGATATGAGGTTGCTGTATGATCGATGCAGCACAGTATACAGCGTAACAGCCGTGAAGCTTCCGGCGTAATGCTAATTGACCGCACATGCTTAACAGGGTTGTGACCTGTCACCTGTGTGGATTAGGTGAACTAACCTCTGTTGTCATTTAGTCCCTTTGGTGCTAGAAGAAATTCTGTAGCTAGGTAAGCTATTTGTCCTTGCAGCCTGCCAGAAGAACGCACAGACATAATCATCTTATCTGTTGGGGTCAGAAACAGAGTGTGATGTCTTAGGCATATACTCCGTACGGAGTAAGTATATAGACAACGCCTTAAAGAACAAGTTTATTTCACTGTTGATTTTCATGGAATTAGACCTGTACTTTAATAAAAAACATCTTTATTATGGTACCCGCGAGCATGCTGTAGACACATGCCTATTGAAACTTTTTGCACGGACCATTAGCTAGTGCTTGTCGTCTAGCAGTTTAAATAACTCTACTGGTAAACATTAGCAGGTTAAAGCGTCACATTTTCACAAAAAGTTATCTATCTAAAGAACCGTATCAATTTTATTTCTATCTCTATGCACTCTTTCATAAAAACAATACTTTTTTATACTTTTGTCCCTTTTCTTCGATCTAAACATGTCCTTGTAATAATAATGCAGCAGCCAAGACGAGTAGCTTGCGTGCGCCGCAAGAAGCAGCAGTCCGCGTGCGGCTCGCTAACAGAAAGGGCAATGAAACAGCAGGTAATGCCATATGCACAGCACGACTGCGTGCAAAAGAATCTGTAAAATAGGAAGATGCCGGGGACGATCAGTGCATACAACAACCGCAGAAAAATGCTTGACCTCCAAAGTTTATCGGTTGCCAGGTCAAACTAACATGTATATGAGCACCAGGTTACAGTGATCTTTATACTAGTCCATATGGGCTACAGTATGTGTCTATGGGTTTGACTTCTCGACGGGGGACGACGGACGAAAAAACAATGGAAAAAAAAAAGATTGAAGAGATGCTTTCTCACCAAGCAACTTCAAGAAGACAAAAGGCGACATGTACGGTGTGCCATCCCCTGTTTGTTCTTTAGAGATATGCGCTGCGGAAACGCCCAGGAAGCTGCATTAGAAACACTTAACCATAATTGTTTTGTCTTCAATTGGTTCATAATGCAATCACAATTTAGCAAATGCACCGCGTGTATGTAAATATGATGTGATATGCCTTTTGGAATGGACATGGTTATTAGGTTTCTTAGATTTTTCTCCCATAGACAAGTTTTTTTTGCCTAATTAAGATATTGTTAATAATTATGTGAGAAATTTACCTAAATAGAAGTATAAGATCGGTGGGTCCAAGTACAAAAAAACAGTAGGACCAACAATTTATTTAAATATCCTTACAAGTATTAGAAGTGAGAAATTTTAGATTTATGTTTTGCATTATTTTTTTCAAATACCGGTGCGTACTTTTACCGAAACAACTCTACTTACTGATTGTTTTTATGAAGAAAATATTTTTCGCTGTTGGTGGTAATTTTTGGTTTATAATTAATTTATTTGGTGGTGATCCTTGGTTTCTAATTTGTTCTCCCTCCATTTGTACTAATTAGACCAGAGAATCTTCGACCCTCCAAGTCGATCGTTTGCGGAAACTGCAGTCTCTGCATGCACTGGTGCAGCCGGTGTGATGTCAGGCCTACGAACCATTCGGCTTCTTCGGCCGGTGTGACGTTTACTCGACGTCTCCACCGCAAGCAGATTTGTGGATATCAATCGTTTTCTTTCTGAGATCTCCTTATTCGCTGATCACGACCTACTTAGTTCGTATGAACAAAAGGGCGATCAAAAACCAAAAGTCTCTCGCTTTTGCTTCCGGGTCTGGCCCTCCTTTCTGGAGTTCAAAACCATGAAGCTAGAGAATAATAAACGACGATCATTAACGGGTTTGAACAGTTGTAGCTCTGTTCGTTTAAGATTATCATTTTAGCCCAACGAATTATTATTCTCACATAATACTATTGAATCAATCCGAGAGCCTTTTCTCCTAGATTTTCCAACCCAACCCAACCCAACGAAACAAACGGAGGACGATTACGTAGGAGTTGCTGACCTCAAAAGTAAAAAACGGAGGAGTGCCGTACGTGTCGATAGCCGCCGGTCAAAAACCTGTCATTGTCAGGTGATATCCACACTTCAGCCGCTGCAGAAATATAACGGTGCCCGCCGCCACGTGCGTATGTCGTATAGTACTCCGTACACTCCTTGTAATGTCGACGTCGTTTTCTGTTAGGCGAAACATTTTAATTCATTTTTACATTCTTTAAAGGAAAAGTGCCTTCCTTGGCATCCAAGGTATTTGGTCCTTGGGTCCCCTTGCTGGTGCTGGTCAAACCCTGCAACTCTGCAAAGCACATTATTGGTGAGATAGCCAATGATCGCCTGCTTATGGTATGCTACAATTCCTTAATAAATTTTTTTATAGAAGTAGTATAAACTAACGGACGACGAGCCAGCGCGCGGGCAGATGGATTTTGTCCCATGCGCGCCCCCAACTTTTTTTTTGGAAACCTCGCCCCCACCATTTTTGATCGGGGCATCTGAAGATTTAGTAGTCCGGTAGTCAGCTTGCATTGGTCGTCAAGGCTCATGTTTCGCTCCCAAGGCGCGCGGGCAAGTGGGGAGAAAGTCAACTTGATTAAACTAAACTAACCCTAGCTATCAATTGCAAGAATATCTAGCATCGCGCGCCCCATCCTTTTTTTAATTATTAGATATACTGTTCTTAAGCGGTGGTAAATGACTAAATGTGTTTTGGTTCAGAGAACCAACAGCTAGCAGCCCCGCGCGCGCCGCGGAATTTGAAAAAAGTTGGTGTACTGTACAGTTATTTTGTTATCAAACGTACAGTAGAGTTCAGTCCATCACAAATTCGTCTACAAAGTTTTGGCTAGCCAAGAAATCTAGGACGCCGTGCTGGTACTGCCCTGATCCAAGTTTCACTTAAAAAAAAGAAAATTGGACAACCTTGTTTGATTGGTTTATGAGCCCAGCCGACTACTGAATCAGCTTAGACCAGCCAAAATCAACAGACTTTTCAACCCAGTCCAACCAAAGCTCTGTCTCGGTTGATCGAGTTGATTCCTCGCAGCTGGTTGCTGATATCGCCGTGGACTGCACATCATCCTATGATATTTCTAATCCCGTCTTATGGGGTATCGAATTTAGCGCGCGGTTAAATCAAACGATTCAAGCACTTGTCCGAATCCTCTAAATATTTGACCTGATGTTGATGTCAACAAACGCCTGATTTAATTTAGGGCATCTCAAGGGGTCATTGTCTCTTCAGGCATTTTGTTTTGGGCCCCCGCACACCAGTGTATATGGTGTGTATATAGCTTCTAGAAGGAAGCCACGCTGGCTGTTTGCGCCTCTCTGTTCATATAGCTTCATTCAAGCCACGCTAGCTGGTGGCACTATCAATCTATCATATGGTGGTTGGAATTTGGAAGCAAACCCTCACATACTTCCTCGGAGGTTGTTTTGCCTTTTCTAGATTCATAAATTTAGTTATGAATCTAGATATAGCGGTTATCTATGTGCATAACAAACACGATGAACCTAAAAAACCAAAACGATCTATAATTTGAAACGAAGGTAGTACTTTTTTTTTATTAAGGCTGGGAACACGAACGCACGTCACATGCTATACTAGCACAAGTTGCTTCATCAAGATCGCACAGCCACAAGGAAAAACCAGTTTAGTTACGAGACGTCATGTTTATAGTTATTTTCCTCTCACACAAAGCTGCACGCACGTAGGAGTACGGGCAAGCTAGCTAGCGCAGATGCATGGCGGGACCCACGCATGGAACTTATAGTAGTACGATCCATGGGCGGAAAAGAAATTGAACATTTTTTCAACTAATATATACAAATGCTATTCCGTGGAACTGTACAAAGTAGCACTACTAGTACATGTCTAGAACAGGGAAAATTAGCTTTCCCACGTGTCTCATCTCTGGTCGCCGTCGCCGGAAGGCGAGAGGCTTTTTGATCGGCTTGTCATTCATTTGTCAACGAGACAAGAAGCAGCTCTTATCCAGGCCCACGAAGGCTCAGCGGCCTTGTGATTTCACCTCCATGGCAGCCCACACAGGTAACCTACGGGCCGACGCAGAGAAGTTGGCCGTCTCCCGGTCTCTCTGCTGGCCTGTGCCTGAGATGAACAGTTTGCAGATTCAGGAAGGAAAAATCTAAATGACGATGGGTCGCGCTCCGACTCTAACGCGCGACCGGTTCAGCCCATAAGGCCTCCGTGCAGGGTGTATGATTCCCGGCCCGAGAAACGCTTCCTTTTTTGGTCCGTTACGGCATATGCCTGTTTCTTGTCGCCGTCGCCGCCCCCTTCCGAGCATCTTCGGATTCCTCCGCCTCCGCCTCCGCCGCGCCCGTTCTCTTCCCAGGCGAGCGCTCCGTCGTGACGGGGGACGGGGTAGGGTCAACGCCGACAGCGTCAGGGGTCCACGGAGGTGAGGTTGAAGGCGGACGTACCGTGGCTGGCGCCGGGCACGGGGCGGCCGGGGTTATTCGTACTCGGTCGAGGGGAGGGGGCGAGGCGTCCGCGAGCACCGGTGCAAAGGCCGCGGCAGGAGCGGGGCAAGCTACTTCCGGTGTTGTATGCAAAGCGCCACCGCGGAGATCCCCAGGTGACATCCCCACACCCCGCATCCACTCCCCCGACCCCAACTCTTTTCCAGGTCTCCGTGATTTTTTTTTTTTTTTTTTTTTTTTTTGCGATGAGATGATAGGTGGTTCCATCTGGATCGCACCCTTCGGCGAGATGAGGAAATTCGACTGGATTCGATTATTTTTTTGGATTGGCCTACGGGGTACTAGTTTAGTGAGGCCTTTCCACATATTCATGTGGGGGAATTTTTGTGCTATGCATGGATTTTAGTTTAGTACACAACAACTTCTGAGGATGTGGAGATTAGTCTAGGAAGAGTTTGCCATTTTGACATGCAGTTGTTATGGAGATGTAGTTTTCCTTTTTTTTTTACATGTAGCATTTGTGGATGAATACTTGATGAAGTCGCTAATTGGACAAGGCAGTAGCATGCTTCAAGTTGCTAGTATGCTTTTTTTTGCAGCAATTTTGAGTAGCTGCTAGTATGCTTTTTTTTGGTTGATATGCATGAACTAGTTTCAGTGTGAAGACAAGCGGTATTTTTTTATTTTTCTTTAAAGAAATTTATTCACTGTCATTTGGTTCTGAGTCGCTAGATTTCAGTCTGCAGTTGCTAATTTCAGTTTATAGGCAATGTCATTTTTAATCAGCACCATCCTCCATATGCATATGCGCTAGTTTCATCGGGACCATGTCATCCAGCCATGCTCTACTTGGACTGTTTAATTGAATAACTCACAGGGTCTGTTGATTAATTGAAGTTCCCAAGTAGCGAGGGGTTTGCAGATGAAGTTGCTAATTTGGCATATAGATAAGTAGTGATGTGTTTTTGCTCTTTAGTTTATCATTTTCCAGATGAAGTAGTGAGGTGTTTTTGTGTTGTAGATAAGCACAGTGTTGTAGTTTTTGCAGTGACATGGTGTTCTTCGAGTAGAAATTTTCAGCGTGATTTTGAGGTAAGATCCCCCATGCAATAAGACCGTTTCAGATGAAGTTGCTAGTTTTGAGGATTTTATCTTATGAAGGTGCTAATTGAGCATAGAGATTTAGATATGCAGTAGGACTATATTTCAGATGAAGTAGTTCAAGTTGGTACGTAGTTCAGGGTTTGTCTCATGAAGGTGCTAATTGAGCATAGAGGTTTAGGTGCGAGTGTGGAGAAGCGGCGATGCCGAAATGCAGATTCGCTCCGCGAGCACCAGTGGGGAGGCGGGCTCTAGGATTCGTGCGGCGGCGGGAGGGGGGGGGGGGGGGGTCTCCGGTGTTGGACGCACGGTGACATCACGCAGTAAGCCGATGTGAGATTCCCACAATCCGACCGTACCCACCCTAACCTCAACATTTTTGCCCTTGGCGCAGGCAATGAGTTTATGAGGCTTGAAGAGGAGGATTATCACTTGGAGGGGACGGTGGGTGGGTGGAGGGGCGGGAATTAATGTGTGATGTGTTTGCTTATTAGATAGTTTCTTTGACATTTTGGGATGCAGTAAAGAGGGTTAGATGAAGGATGAAGTTGCTAATTGAGTCACATAGGTAATCATTGAGGTTCAGATGTAGTTTTGCTAATCGACTTGCAACAAATTTGGTGGAATGTGGTTGCTAATTGAGTACACAGATAAGCAATAAGGCTGATAATAAGTTGCTAAGTGAACATGCAGTAATTTTTGGGGCCGAGGTTGCTAAATGAGTACATAATAATCACTGTGGTTTAGATTAAGTTGCTAATTTAAGTATATATGCAGACACCTCTTATCGTGACATGAAATCATGTTTCTTCGGGATGAACTTTTTGCTAACTTATTTGTAACAGATAAGTACTCTTTTTACTGGGGATGCAGTAACTTCATTTTTAGTCGATAAATAGGGAAGTTGCTAATTGAATTCTATAGAAACCTCCCCCAATTGATGAACCTGTAGCAATTTATTGGATTTTTGCTATTTTTTGTAACATGTAGCAATTTTATTTGTGTGTGTTTCAGTTTGTGCTATATATGCTTCTTTTTTTCTTTTCGTTTTTTTTTTTCTTCTAGCACACCGTCTCTAAAGTTCATGCAGCAACTTATTGACTTATAGCTCATCTTGTGCAGCAACTTATACTCAATTCATGCAGCAACTTATAGCTCAAGTTATGGAGCAGCGTATAGCTCAGTTTATGCAGCAACCTGACACTGTTTTTTCAACTTTTTCACTAGAACTTTGTTCCCCTCTACTTTTTTGTGCTATCAGGCTGTATAAAAGATGATAGAGAGCAAAGGGTTCAAGGATGTGCCAGACGCACTAAGCTCCTCCCTCGGCTTCGACGATGACAACAACAACAACCCAATAAAATCAATAGCAACAGGATCCATGACTGATTCAATGCTACAACAGGTTACCAAGTGACAAGGGTACAAGGTATGCGCCATTTTTTTTGCATTCTCTCTAAGGCAACTTATGTGATTATTTCTGAGCACAATAAATATTGCAACCCAACACCATTCAAATCCAATGAAGTTACCAGCACTACATATGAAATAGCAAAGAGTATAATAATGGGCACATCCCTAGATGGTAACATGCTTCATGTTGGAACTTATGTGTTATCGAAAGATCCAAAGTTACAAATGAAAAAGATAATGTCTCTTTGGATCGGGTAAATCATAAATGTATTCCTCTATACTTATTTATATACATTTTTTACCTTTTTTCACAGCCATGAAACATGATGTGTCTTTTTCTTTCCGTTTATTTGTTTTTGCAGATGCAGATGATTTGTGATGGAACATACAACAAGATGGTTAAGAAGCCTTTCAACTTCTTAAACATTGACTATGACATGGTAAGCATCACACTTCTGCTTGTTTTCCACGAAGAAACTCATAGCAGCAACTGCAACGCAGCGAGCAGCAATTTATTGTGTTAGTGTAGTTAACAAGCAGCAACTTCTAGTGTTAGTGCAGCATCACATAGTGGCAAGTTATAGAAGTTATACTTCTATAACTAGCAACTTCTAGTTCAAGTGCAAGTTATCAAACATGTTTACAATTCATCTTAAATTTCTTCTCACAGATTCTATTCCCAATTTTTGAAGCTAACAAAACTGACCTGAAAGCACCAGTGAACTTTGGAGCAAGAAAGTTTCAAGTTGTGGACTCACTGAGGGCACCTCGCAATGCTGATCCGAGAGAGAGGGCATAAGGTCAGTGTCATGTTGATCACACAATGGAACAAGTTTACATCAACAACACACTGGATGCACAATGTGCATAATTTACAACTTTGACTTAGAATTCATCATGATGTCTACAAGTTTCCAACAATTCGGATGTAAGCATAGTTTTTTTTTTGGGTTAAAATTCCATTCTTCTCATGGCAATTCCATTTCTACTGGTATGTGTTCCTTACTAATTCCCTTTATTTGTTTTATTAACTAGCCATGATTGTGGGCCGTTCACTCATGGCAATTCAGCATTGGAACGGAAGAAGGCTCCCCAAGCTTATTGGATGTGATGAGATGAAGTTAAGGAAGGATGCCCTATTTTAAATGTTCAATAGCTCAGCAAGGTGGACTGGAGGGATGTGTTGACCAAAAAGAAACAGAACTAAGTTTCCATCCCTTTTAATTTTTTTCAGAAACATATATCGCATATTGTGCCCCCAAATAATTTTTCCTTCTTTTTTAATGCAGAGAATGAATTGCTTCCCCAAATAAACTGTGCTTACAAGATAGCGATGTAGACAACCTGACAAGCTCAAGGAAATGGAGCCATGGCGGCAACTTTGTGAAAAAAACATGTCTATTATATATGTTTCCCCTTTTCAGTTTGTCAAAAAACTCAAGTTAGTGTGTTTAAGGCACAACTTGTATCTTGTGATCCCTGTGTAATATAAACTCAAGGATCTAAGTGCAATATATTATGCAATCCATGTTATTTTGTTTTTCATAGCAAAAGACTATCGGTGAAGTAGCAACTTCAGTATACATGGGGAAGCGATTCATGCTTCTCTCCACTGAAGTATTCTGGTAAATTATTCTCTATCCTAGCAACCTGTGGAAGCTGCAGATGTTTAAATATAATCGCTCAGTGTTCAAGCGGTCGCCAGTTGCAAAACCAAGGGGTGCAGCGTGACACCAACGACACGGGTACAGCGGCCAAAAAAGCGGCAGCAGAGATTGGGAGGGGGCTCAGGCTAATTGGTGTGAGATAGGGGAAAGAGATTAGAGCGGCAGCACGGGGATCTCAGCACCGTGCCGCGATTTGGGGCGGCGAAAAAGCTCGGAAAGGAAAAAAATGAGGCGAGCGTCAGAATGGAAAGCGCACAGGCCGAAATAGGAAATCGCAGGTTACTCAGGAATGGAGAGCGGCCGCAGCCGCGCAGGGTCGCGTGCTCCCGTCGCGGGTTAACGCAGTCCAGGAAGGAAACAACTTTGGGCCAAGAATAAAATTTCCCTCGAGATCTCCTTATGTGCACAATCTGATCTTCCAGCATTTGGAACTCGATGAATTTGCTCGGGATGCGAGCATGTTGGACAGTGGATACTGGATACAGAAACTCAATGTCAAATTTCATCATCTCATCGCTGTTAGAAAGCTTCAAAGATAAGAGGATACTGTGCCGTGAACGCTGAGTTTGTCTTGTTTACTGGAGAGAAGGAAAGACACCAAGAAAAGCTTCAAAAATGGCCTGCACTTTAAAATTCTTCGGTCTTCGGGCTAAATCTAGACATGGTACTACAATTTTTGACTTCATTCCCTTAAGACGTATGCAGTATACACGCGGAGACGGACGGCAACAAGGTTGCCTTCAATCAAGGTCCATATACACATATACAGATAACGACTACTCACAGAAATGGAGATGATAAGCAACCAAGTTCCTTCCATCAAGATCTTTCAGCTTGAGAAGCTTTTAGGTCGGTGTGATCTGTACTGTACATCACCGACAACGAGATCTCAGCACAGCAACAAATCTGCATGTTTCTGTCCAGAAAAGAAGGCAACCCCGCCGGTTGTAGGGTGGAGTCCTGCATAATATGGCACTGCCTTAAATCCAATGGATCACCTCAAGGGCGGGAACCAACTTGCAAGATCAAACTGCTGATGAGCCATTGTCAACTTGGGTACCTGCACCAAAACGTAACACCAAATTTAATTCATGATCGCGTATTTAGTGCACCTGCAGTGAACCAACTAGTGACCCGTGCGTGATATCCCAGCCACAACAGCGCCATTTCAGATATCAAAAGAAAGAATATGACCGCCATTTCTTTCCTTTTCGCCAGTTGCCTCTTGCATCAGCTACCATGCAAGATACTAGAAACTACACGATATAAGTGTGCAATCAATAAGAAAGATATATTTCAAGATATGATGTACTCCAGTCTTCTCATCGCAGAAACGCCAGGGAAGTGTACATCCCTGCTCGAATGCCTGATGTTCACAACTTCCAGGTCTCAGCAGAACCACCATGGATATAAAGTGATGATCCAGCCTAAGAGCTGCAAGCCTGCAACAAAGTGATCCAAGCTCCAATTTGTCTTCCATGGAAGAACCTCTTCTACCTTTGGTACAGCGCGACCAAAAGTACACTTCCAAGAAAGACAGAAGAAGATCATGTGATGTTCCAAGCAGGTGCGCAACTTCCTTTCGCCCAAACAGTAATTGCAAAGCTAACGTCAATACTCCGCATCATCTGCCACCCACTAATGAAAGTACCAATATGGTATCCCCATCAAATATCCAGCGGGTGCACTCTTCACCTTCTATATTCACATCAAGCAAAGAAACACCCTGTCCAGATGAGATTGATGATCAAACCCATGCTAGAGCTGCACAATATACACCATCAGTTGCAAGGCAGGCTATTGTCAGTGTCATCTTATACATCTCAATAGGGGTCCTCGTGTACATGACAAACGTTGATGGCTTCAAGGGAAAATCAACATTCAAGTTAGTGGATGGCCTTTACTTCACCATCATTAGTTTGTGCACAATAGGATATGGTGACATAGTCCCTTGTACTAACTTCACAAAGGTGTTCACATGCTTGTTCCTACTAGTTGGTGTTCGTTTTGTCGACCTTATGCTAAACGGGCTGTTGACAAATGAACTGGACAAGCAGAGGGCAGTACTCCTTAGCACAATGGATGATAACAAGCTCAACAAGGTGTTTGACACTTATATGATTGATGCTAAAAAGAAAAGGTCAAGAGGGAGGATGAAAGTAATGCTTGCATTAGTGGTTGTAGCAGGCACTATCTCAATTTGCACAATCATAGTACATGAAGTGGAGGGCCTAAGCTGGATCGATAGTTTCTATTTGTCAGTCATTTCTGTAACAACAGTTGGATATGGGGACAAAAGCTTCTCAACAACAGCAGGAAGGCTCACTGCAACCGTGTGCCTGTTGGTAAGCACCTTGGCAGTTGCGAAGGCCTTCTTATTCCTAACAGATCTAAGGATGGACAGAAGAAACCGGCGGACTACAAAATGGATCCTCCAGAAGAAAATGGACAATGAGCCACTTGTAGCAGGCCTAGACAACAATCCTGCTGTAAGGTACAGTTCAGTTTTTTTCATGAAAATTTATGATTTGAAGTTGCCTTTCAATAATTAATACCTAAAATTTCTAAAAAGACAATTTATATAACTAAAATTCTAAATTCTTCTTATCTATTCACTGACAACATTACTATATTTTCCATGCTAAAAAGTCTGTTTATTTAAAGACATGTACTTTATTAATTTCTTACATGACAAATAGCCAACGATCTGTTATTCCTTTTAACTAACAAGGCACTGAAGTTATATACAAAAGACAAAAGGAAGGTCATAACATTATTGTGGATGACAAGACTTTCTAAGAAAATAAGTTTTTTTTAAAAAAGGGGAAAAATGTAAAGGTAGTATATGCACTGAATATACACCTTTAGAAGCCTGCATGCACTAGAACTATGCTTCCTGACAACTACCTGCACAAACTAATCTCTTTTCCTTGTTCTGATGAAACTAGGTCCAAAGTGTCCTGATTAAAAAATAATCTGCTGTAAAAACATTGGGTGAGATTAACACTATATAATTAGATGGACAACCTGTGATGAATGAGACATGAACATTAACAACTCACTTCCCTAAATAAAATTTACTTTCTTTGTTCACAGTCACACCTCCTATATTTCTTATCATATAGTGACCATGTATTTCATATTCAAGTTATATAGTTGTCAATAGCCACTTATTAGTAATCTGCTTGCCATGCAACAGCAAATCAGACTTTGTGATATACAAGCTCAAGGAGATGGGGAAGATTGATGAGAAAGACATCACAATGATCTCCAAACAGTTTGATCAGCTAGAGTTTGGCAAATGTGAAAGGATCCCTCTCGTGGATATAATTGGAAAGTTATGAATCTACTAGCAACTAAGGAATATGTCATTCCCATATCACAATGATAGATGTCCTTCTTACACTTTGTTAAGTAGCATGCACATGTATGTGTGACACATTTAATACCCTTGTCTATCATGAGTATTCAAATACATTATCTGTTGCAGTTTAACATGAAACAGAAAGTTGCATATTATTGTATTGCAGCCGAACTAAAAGTTCAAGAGCTGGTGGACTGCATCCATCTCCATAATGGAAAAAATGTAAGATATATAGGTATACAGGAAGAAGCACAATGAGTGATAATTATACATAAAAGACACTTAAGACAGTTTCATACAGGGGAGTACTGGATTCCTGAGTTTCCTTGGTACAACCAAAGCAACAGAGGGGCACACTTACCGATGAAATAGATGAGGGTGGATGCCACCAATTCACTGTAGTTCCTATCATCTCAAGTCTCCAGATTCAGTTTCTTTTACTGTCATATCCAAAATCCTTGCAATCCTGAAATAGTCAGTTACTGTAATGAAGTTCAAGCATATCTTGTGCAACAATGAAATAACCGTGTAATTGGAATGGAAAGTTACATGCTTTGAAGTTATCTGATTTTGCATCAAAGACCCACCTTTCTCTAGTTTCCTTTATAAGCATATGTATGTCAGACAATCTTTGCCACTTGTCATTTCTCTCACTGCCCCCCTCTTGGACTGATTGGGAACTGATGAATTGTTCAATTTCATATTCTAGTGATTTTATCTGTAAATCAATATGCTCCAGAAATCCATCATATGCAGAAGGATTCATTGTGCTATTTGCTGGGTCAGGATCGTTTAAAAATGTGAAGCTATCAGCCATCTTAAATGCACTTTGGTCAGAGTGGCTAGCCATGCTTGCATATGCCTCATTTCTCAACTCAAAAGATTCCCTTTCAACTGAGTGCAAACGAGAATCACTACTCTCAGCCCCATTGACTCCATTATTTACTGTACTGGAGAAAACCCTCATCATGTCATTGGAGTTTTCACCATTAGACGTCCCTGGACGCAATGCACACTCAATTAACATGTTCTGTTTTATTGAAATCGCCTGAATCAAAAAAAAAAAAAAAAACTCATTGTAGGATTGTGCATACCATAAGATATATGAACACAAATTTAAAACAATCAGTTCCTGACTAATAGGCATGTCATATATGAGCTTGTTATATGCCATAGTTGAAGCAAACGCTTGGCCAATCAGCATAATCACCACATGAACAGTGTGAGATATAAATGCCAAATAATGGCTTGGGAAGTAATTTTGAGTAACTGGCATGAAGTTAGAAAATGCGCAGCCTTTTAGGTAAAGAAAGAAGCCATACTAGTTTTTACATGATAATGAAAGACCATGTTATCACCTCACTAATCTTTGCCGAAAGCTTGTCAAGCACCTCAATGCGCTCCTTAATGTTCTCTAGGGCTTTGGTCAACTTCTTCTTCTGCATAAGTAAATCCACGGCCTCGTTCTCTTTGCCCATACGGACACTGGTTGCGGCTCGCTTCTTAAGATTCTCAGCAGCCTCAGTCAACCGCACAAGCCTCACCCTCGCGCTATTTGCTAGAATACAAAACACAAATTATGTTATAAGGATGATGGGTATAAAGCTAAAGCAGGTGCTACATCAGCACATTGTATCCATGTCCACAGTCAAAAACCGTCAGGTCTACATCAGGTCCATCTAAGATGGCTACGTAGAAAACACAAGTTACTAGAGATAAATTGGACTGCACTTTCGGGAGGCATAATTGTTGTAGGGGAGAGTAGCAGAAAGTTTGGGCAGTAAAACAGTGCTGAGCATACAGCCGTCCCATGAACTCAGCACTGAATGTTCCAGTGATAGACATGTTACCTTTGGATTGGGTGAGGTCGGCTTCGGCGTGGAGCTGGAGGAGCTCCTCCCGCAGCCGGCCGAACGTCGGCGGGGCCCGTTCGCCGCCGACCCTGCTAGACGCCGCCAGGGCGACGGCCAACCGCGGAGGAGTTGCCGCCCCTGGGCGCTTCCTCCATCCGGCCAGGGCACCGGGCGGCCGAAGCGGCGGCGCGACGGCGAAGGCCATCACCCTCGGGCGACGGGACCCACGCCCACCAGTGGTCCCTCTCCTCTCGTCGTGCAGTCGCGGCGGCTGGTCTCTCCCCACCAGCACCGGTGACGGTGGGCTGCCTGGGCTGCCGCGGCTGCAATTGCAATCTTGCGCGCTCGTGGGCTGCGCCGCTACGGTATGGAAGCGGAAAGCTCCCATTACGTAATGTTCCCCTGAAAACGTATCCCGTGTTCCAGCAATCTCTCGCTACGCGTTGCGCCTCTGGAACTGTATATATGTAGCTTGAAGAGTTGAAGTCGTCATTCACGTACACATACCGGTAGGTGCAAATGCAAGGCAAGAACGATGGATGCTGTGCGTGTATGTATGTGCTGCATATCTCTCACACGCGCTAGCTTTGGAGTCTCTGGACCGTTTGGTCGCTTGGCCTCATCCGGTCCACTGGCACTGTAACTCTACTGGGCGTGTTTAGGTGGGAGGGTGAAAAGTTTTCGAGAGGTCACATCAAAGAAAATTTATCATTTAGGAGTAGTAAATGTAAACTATTGATAAAACTAATTACAGATCTAGCCAGCAAATCGCGAGACAAATCTAATGACGGGTAATTAGAGGGTAAATAATTAACAATTAGCAGACGATTACTGTAGCATTACTGTTGCAAATCTTGGATTAAGTAGGCTCGTTATATTCGTCTCGCGACATACACTCCATCCATGTAATGAATTATTTTTTCGTCTACATTTAGTGCTTCATGCATGTAAGATTCTCTTTTGAAAAAAATTTCACATGCCAACTAAACACGGCCACGCTCAGGCAGGTTTCAATTTCACTGAACTCTCAGACTTTCAACTCCCTGCGAAAAGTGGCAGCTACCAGTCAAGTTCACCGCGTTCACTGCAAAATGCACACTTGGTTGGGATGCGTAAACCAGATAGACACACGGGAGAACAAGCTAGTTCACCGCGTTAAATTTCCTTGGTCGTCTAGTCCAACCAGACAGTCCGTCTCAAACGGTGCACAACTAGCGTCGCACGTACAGTACTATATAACAGGCAAGCACGCAGGGCTCCCCGGTGCCTCTCTCTTTTTCCAGCGCCCTGCAGTGGCTTGGGACCGGAAGTTGAAGCCTCGCCTTGGCCTTGGCCATGGAGCTAAGCTAGGCAGGGGTGGGGAAGCAATGCAAGGCCGCATCAGCATCGGCGCCCCTGGAGACTGGAAAACTCTCGCTCCACAGGTCGCCGTCTCTTCTCTTCTCGCCTGTTGAAATCCTTTCGCATTGCGTTCAAAGATTGCTCTGTTAAGTTCTAGCAGCTCATAAGCTGACGTTTCAGACATTCAGATGCAAATCGTGTGGTGTTGTACTGTTGTGTAGCACAATCTGATATGTTCGCCTGTTGTACACGTGAATTTTTTTCTCCTCATTCTTCTTCCTTAGATACACTAGTAATCCCTCCGGTTTGGTAAAGAAAGTCGTTTTGGACAAATTTTAAGTCAAACATTGGGAATATAAACCGTGAATAACTTTTAGTTCGTTGAGTTTGGAAATGTGAAAACGATTTGTCTTGCAAAATACTTTTATAAAAATATAAAAATGTTAGTTTTTAATAAATATCTTTATAAAAAATAAGAAGTCAAAGTTGTACTTTGGAGACCGTGTCGCTGTCCTAAACGACTTCTTTTACCAAACTGGAGGGAGTACTGTCCTACGCGTTCCTTTGTCAGCATGCAGGATTATACGGGTGGAAGTGAAGCCATGGTCCATGCATGGCAGATTTACGTCATCCATTGGTAAGTTGAGATGGTACAAATCTTGGTGTCCACATATTTAGATGCTGTGAGTTTTAGCTAGCGGTCGTGTCATTGTGTGCATTTAAGAGAAAGGTTCGTCTTTAAAAAAAATGTAGCTCTCAGTTTACAACCTTCAACCGTGTGATTTCAGACAGTTCAGTATCATCATGGATTTAGCAAAAACAAAACAAACCGAGCCACAACTTTCATTGCAATGGGCAGCATTGTCGAATGAGCTGTGCGTGCATATATAGATGGGTAGACCTGCAGTTTTGTGGCAAGCAAGTGCTCAAACTGCTTGCCTGACATAATGCGCACACATGAGCAGTAGGTGCAGACATTAAACCAGAGCAGCAGACTAAACAGTAGCAATGCAGTAGTTCTTTCTCAACCAATTATGTTTCCCCGTGATTTCATCACAGTATCACAAACATAAACACCACCACCACCACAAAGAGAAGCAGTACTTAATTACTTATACTATGCATAGTTGCTCATTAGCGAATCATGATTAGCCTAATAATGCACTGAACAGTTGACAATTGAAATGCATGTTGAAGTTACCCTATCTCGAGATCTCTACTGTGTGACCTGGCCTCCTGGGAACCTTGGATCATCAGCTAATTAATCTCCGGCCTGATCGTTGTCACCACCATCAGCGTCGTCCTTGTGATCGCCGAAGTAATTGGCCAGTTGGTCGTTCTCGTCGCTGACCAGTGAGTCGAGGAACGAGGAGAAGGTGCCGTCGTCGACCATACCGCAGCCCATGTCGAAGAAGCCGCCACGGCCCGCGGCGTCCAGTGCAAAGAACTGGTCATCGAATCCTTCGAAGCCATCGGCGCCGAGCCCCGTCGTCATGGCGGCGAGATCGTCTCTGCCCCCGTCGCCGACGCTCCCAACGCCGGCGGCGCCGGACGACGAGCTCGGCAGCTCTGGCGGCGGCGGCGCCACTGGAGTCTTGACTACCGGCAGGGGTGGCGTCTTGTCAGGAGCAGCAGCAGCTGCGGCGGCGGGCAGCGGCATGTGCGTGCACGGGTCGATCCCGCGCGCGAGGAGCTTCTTGGCGAGGTGGGAGTTCCAGTAGTTCTTGATCTCGTTGTCGGTGCGGCCCGGCAGGCGGCCGGCGATGAGGGACCACCGGTTGCCGAGGAGGCGGTGGAGGCGGACGATGAGGTCCTCCTCGTCGGCGGCGATGGGCCCGCGCTTGATGTCCGGCCGGAGGTAGTTCATCCACCGGAGCCTGCAGCTCTTGCCGCACCGCAGCAGGCCCGCGCGCCGCGGCAGGGTGCGCCACCGGCCCTCCCCCTCCCGCGCCACCGCGCGCGCCAGCAGCTCGTCCTCCTCCGGCGTCCACGCCCCGCGCTTCAGCGCCGCCGCCGCCCCCTCGCCCGCCACGATGACACCGCCACCCCGCTGCCGCGCCACCGCCGCCGCCGCAGCCGCTGGCTTCTTCCGCGACGTCATGCCCGAACCGGCGGCCCCTGACTGCTGGCTGAGCCCCTGCTGCTGCTAGCTGCTGGCTGCGTGCGGTGCGGCTCAACTGCCCAGGCAGGCAGCTGACGCCGGTCGGGGTCCGGTCGCTTTCGCGCTGTTCCACTCGAGTCGAGGGGCGCTTTTGCGCGCGGGGCTCCGCCACCGCCCCCCGGAGAGGCAAGGGTCGGTGGGGGTGGTTGGTTCCTTGCGCGGGCCGGTCTGCTGCGTTTCGGGAAAACGGAGGGATTCCGTGGCGATCTCCGTGGATTCAGCCGCGTCCATGCCGTCGCGTCGCATCGTGTCTTGTCACGGGCGCACGGCTATCGATCGGTGCGTGCGCTCATGCGCACGCTTTACAACCCGGTCGTAGCCAACACATGAGGCGTCCGGGGAGGACGACTAAGGTTGTAAGTGTTAGGAAACTAGTCAATTTTCGATATATTTTAATTCTAAACTTTAGCCGGTAATTCATGATTAAAACAAGTGAAAGAGTGATAACATAGCATGTGCTTGTGTTCATAATTAAGACAGTATAAAACATGAACGACATACAGAACAGAGTAAGTTTAAGAATGTATCCAGGGGCGGGTCCGTTTCCGGAGGAACCGGATGCGCCGTTAGCAGCTAGATCAACCATGTTGATCGTGGGCTATCCTCAATCGGAGTAGTCGAACAGGTTGATGCAGCGAAGTCGTTGATGCAGTGCAGACGGCCGTCGGGATGTAGTCGCGCTGTTTACTTGGGGAACACAGGGACGGTCGCCGGGAAGTAGTCGATCACAGCAGCAGGTGGACGATCGTTGAGCAGTCGCGCACTTGTTGCGCTACCTAAAAACCTGATTGCCTATCTATCCCGAGCAGGAACTCAAGCGCGGCAGGTTTCGGAGGCTCTGCTCTTCCAGCAGCGTGTGCGCGCACGAAGTGGAATGGGAATTGTTCAGAGAGCAGCGGACGCAGTTAAAATAGGAGAGGGAGAGGTAGGAATGTTAATAGCTCTAGTAACTGACGCTCAGCCATTAGCACTAGTAACGGAAGCACAATTGCACATTAACACTGGTAACTGCCCAACCATTAGCACCAGTAACTGAATCACAAATGCTCAGCCATTAGCACTAATAATTGTCTCGCAGTCAATGTTAAGAGGTGCAAAACCTGGCAACGCGCCGCGGCTCGGCTCGTCACGTCACGTCACGTCACGTCACGTCCGGCCGGCCGGCCGGCCGGCCGAGCCGAGCGAGCGAGCGCGCACGCGTGTGGCAACCCGGTGCTCCCATTTCAACTTCACAAGAGGTGCACAAATAGTCCACCATTTAAGTTGGTTACATTCCTTCTCAATTAACCATATGGGATTAACTACCTTAACCACCATTTGGTAACTCTTTGCATTAATTGTGGGCCTGAAATATTATTGATTTAATTGTTTGGAAATGGGTTAAGCCCAATTAAATCCAACAATCCCCACCAATATTTCACGGCTCACGAGAAATGCTCTCAAATTTACTGCTGTTTTGATATACTAACTTTAGTGGAGACTGTTAAGTTGAACTTCCACTTGGAGTAGTGGCTACACTTATCCACAACTAATCAATGGACTATGCCTTGAATTGACAGTTTTGTGCGAACAAGCTTGACCAAAATTCCTTGCTAGTACTAGGCTGCTATATGCATCCCCGCGGTTTGGAGCTTATAAGTCGTACTCCGAGCCTTTCATGAGTATCTAGAGATTACCCCGATCTCATAGACTGTGACTAGCAGTCAACTCATATAGGTGCAACCCTTAAAGATGTTCTGTAGGCCAACATCTTTATTCAAAAGAATCACTCGAATCACATTAAGGTTTTACCCAACCTGCCATACAGAATAGAAGAGAAATGCACCTTCTCTGGAATGAGCCTTATACAAAGGTTCTCTTCTCATAGTTGACCAATGGCTTGTTTCACCGTTCTTACTTCACGGGATCTCCGATCACATAGAACAGGTTACCACTACTGATCAACTTTCATGGGTCTCAAGCCCAATTCCATAGATGCATTGTCTATCACATTGCGTGAAAGACCCTTTGTGAATTGATCTGCCAGATTTTTAGCCGTTTGAACATAGTCCAAGGCTATCACTCCGGAGTTTCTCAGTTTTCTGACAGACTTCAACCGCCTCTTTACATGCCTCGAAGACTTCAAGTTATCCTTAGAATTGTTCACCTTAACAATCACTGTCTGATTGTCACAGTTCATGAGAATGACCGGTATTGGTTTCTCAACTACCGGTAAATCCATAAGGAGCTCTCGAAGCCACTCAGCCTCAACAGTGGCGGTATCTAATGCTGTGAGTTCTGCTTCCATTGTTGACCTCGTTAAGATGGTCTGCTTGCAAGACTTCCAAGAAACAGCGCCACCTCCAAGTGTGAACACATATCCACTTGTGGCTTTAATTTCATCAGCATCAGAGATCCAGTTTGAGTCACTATATCCCTCCAGTACCCTAGGATAACTGGAATAGTGAATCCCATAGTCCATTGTGCCTGCTAGATAGCGCATTACTCTTCCAAGAGCATACCAATGTTCATCTCCCGGATTTGAAACAAACCGGCTCAATTTGCTCACGGCATATGAGATGTCAGGCCTCGTGGCACTAGCTAAATACATCAATGAACCAATTATCTGAGAGTATCTCAACTGATCTCTCATTATCCTTTTATTCTTTTTCAGAATCATGCTAGCATCATAAGGCGTTGAAGCAGGTTTAGAATCACTATAACCAAAGCGACTCAAGATCTTCTCCACATAGTGAGACTGTGTAAGAGTCACCCCACCATTGCCTTCTCTGACTAGCTTAATGTTAAGGATAACATCAGTTTCTCCCAAATCTTTCATCTCAAACTTTTGAGATAAAAAGTCTTTGACTTACTTAATCACATTAAGGTTTGTCCCAAAGATCAGTATGTCATCCACATACAAACACAAAATCACTCCTTCACCGTTGCCATATCGATAGTACACACACTTGTCAGCTTCATTCACAACAAAGCCAGCAGATGTCAAAGTTTGATCAAACTTTTCATGCCATTGCTTGGGCGCTTGCTTGAGGCCATATAAAGACTTCACTAACTTACACATCATTCCCTCTTGACCTTTTGTTACAAATCCATCAGGCTGATCCATATAGATCTCCTCTTCCAACTCTCCATTTAGGAAAGCTGTCTTAACGTCCATCTGATGAACGAGAAGACCATGAGAGGCAGCCAAAGAAAGTAACACTCGAATTGTGGTCAACCGAGCAACTGGTGAGTATGTATCAAAGAAATCTTCTCCTTCCTTTTGAGTGTAGCTTTTAGCCACAAGCCTTGCCTTGTACTTTTCAATATTACCATCTGGCCTAAGCTTCTTCTTAAACACCCACTTGCACCCTACAGGTTTGCACCCATAAGGACGTTCAACGACTTCCCAAGTGCCATTAGACATGATAGAATCCATCTCGCTCCTTACTGCTTCCTTCCAATAGTCAGCATCAGGAGATGAATATGATTCTTCAATGGTCTTAGGTGTGTCTTCCATGAGGTATACAATGAAATCATCACCAAAAGATTTTGCAGTCCTTTGTCTCTTGCTCTTTCTAGGAGCTTCATTGTTATCCTTCTCAGTGTGTTCAGTGTGTTCCATCAAAACAGCAGGTTCTTTATCAATAGACATGTCTTGACTAGATGTGCTAGCTTCCTCTCTCATAGGAAAGATATTTTCAAAGAATGTAGCATCTCTGGACTCCATGATTGTACCAACATGCATGTCAGGTACTCAAGATTTCACTATTAAAAATCTATAGCCCACGCTGTGAAGAGCATAACCAAGAAAGACACAATCCACAGTTTTTGGTCCGAGTTTACGTTTCTTGATGATTGGCACATTCACCTTTGCCAAACAACCCCAAGTCCGTAAATAAGAAAGTGATAATCTTTTCTTTTCCCATTCCTCAAATGGTGTCTTTTCTTTGTTCTTAGTAGGAACACGATTCAGGACATGACACGCAGTCAATATAGCCTCACCCCACCATTCCTTGGAAAGTCCCGCTGTATCTAACATGGCGTTAACCAAATCAGTTAGAGTGCGGTTCTTTCTTTCGGCCACCCCATTTGATTGAGGTGAGTAGGGAGGCGTCCTCTCATGAATTATTCCATGTTCCTCACAGAACGAAGTAAAGGCATTAGAAAAGTATTCTCCACCACGATCTGACCTTAACCGTTTGATCTTTCTCTCAAGTTGATTTTCTACTTCAGCTTTACAGACTTGAAAATAATGTAATGCTTCGTCTTTTGATTTTAACAAGTAAATATAGCAAAATCTAGTGCAATCATCTATCAAAGTCATGAAATACTTTTTACCACCTTTCGTCAACACACCATTCATCTCGCATAAATCAGAATGAATGAGTTCTAGAGGTGCCAAGTTTCTCGCCTCGGCAGCCATGTGAGGCTTGCGACTTTGTTTAGATTCAACACATACATGGCACTTTGAACCTTTGACTAGAGTGAATTTAGGAATTAAACTCAGATTTGCTAGTCGCATCATACACCCAAAGTTAACATGACAAAGTCGAGAATGCCAAACATTAGACTCATCATCAACATTAACCACATGATTCACAATGTTATTACAACCATCAGACAAAGAAAAGCGGAACAAGCCTCCGTTGTCATATCCTTTACCAACAAAAGTTCCATACTTTGAAAGCATACATTTATTGGATTCAAAAACTAATTTAAAACCGTCTCTACACAGTAGAGACCCGCTGACTAAATTCTTCTTGATTGTAGGGACATGCTGCACGTTCTTCAATTGCACGATCTTTCCCGAAGTAAGCTTCAGAACGACCGTACCAGCACCAAGAACACGCGCATGTGACCCGTTTCCCATCAACAAGGAGGTAGTCCCACTGGCCTGATAAGAAGAAAATAAAGAAATATCAGCACACACATGAATATTAGCACCTGTATCAATCCACCATTCAGGTGAATCACAAACTGAAAGAACTGTAGGTAAATGATTACCATACCCCGATGTTCCCGCAGATGTCTCGCCAATAACCACGTTCGCTGTCTTTGCAGCGCCCTTGCGCTGTGGGCACTTTCCAGCAAAGTGTCCAGGCTCACCGCACACATAGCAGTGACCATCATCTTTCTTCTTCTTCTTAAAAGTGGTTGTCTGCTTAGTCTTTGCACCATTTTCAGGCTTGTTGTTCTTCTTCTTGCCATGGGAGAAATTATTCTTCTTCTGCAGAAAATTTGCACTAGAAGCTCCAACAATTCCTTTATTGCGAGTGTCTTTTGCCCTTGCCTTCTGTTCAACATCCAAAGAGCCAATCAGATCAGCAACTCTGAACAATTGTCTCTTATGTTTTAGAGAAGTGGCAAAATCCCTCCAAGAAGGTGGTAGCTTGGAAATGATACTTCCAGCCACAAACTTGTCGGGCAACTCGCACTTAAAACCTTCGAGTTCCTTTGCAAGCGTATGTATCTCATGGGCTTGTTCTACTACAGGACGATCATCAATCATCTTGTAGTCATTGAACTTCTCCATGACATACAATTCGCTCCCAGCATCGGAAGCACCGAAATTGGCCTCAAGCGCATCCCACAGCTCTTTGCCAGTTGGTTTGGACAAATAGAAATCTACCAGATGATCTGCAAGAACGGAAATCACGGCGCCACGAAACAGGTTATCGGCAGCCTCGAAAGCTTGCTCCTTCTCTGGAGTAAGCTCTTCGGGCTTCCCCTGCGCGACGTGAATAACGTTCATGGCAGTCAACCAGAGAATCATCTTATTGTACCAACGCTTGTAATTTGAACCATCAAAAACATTGGGTCTAATTGATGCAGCAAAACCAGTAACCGAAAGCCTAGCAATATCAGGTTTTTGGATTGTTAGGAAACTAGGCAATTTTCGATATATTTTAATTCCAAACTTCAGCAGGTAATTCATGATTAAAACAAGTGAAAGAGTGATAACATAGCATGTGCTTGTGTTCATGATTAAGACAGTATAAAACATGAACAACATACATAACAGAGTAAGTTTAAGAATGTACCCAGGGGCGGGTCCGTTTCCGGAGGAACCGGATGCGCCGTTAGCAGCTAGATCAACCATGTTGATCGTGGGCTACCCTCAATCGGAGTAGTCGAACAGGTTGATGCAGCGAAGTCGTTGATGCAGTGCAGACGGCCGTCGGGATGTAGTCGCGCTGTTCACTTGGGGAACACAGGGACGGTCGCCGGGAAGTAGTCGATCACAGCAGCAGGTGGACGATCGTTGAGCAGTCGCGCACTTGTTGCGCTACCCAAAAACCTGATTGCCTAGCTATCCCGAGCAGGAACTCAAGCGCGGCAGGTTTCGGAGGCTCTGCTCTTCCAGCAGCGTGTGCGCGCACGAAGTGGAATGGGAATTGTTCAGAGAGCAGCGGACGCAGTTAAAATAGGAGAGGGAGAGGTAGAAATGTTAATAGCTCTAGTAACTGACGCTCAGCCATTAGCACTAGTAACGGAAGCACAATTGCACATTAACACTGGTAACTGCCCAACCATTAGCACTAGTAACTGAATCACAAATGCTCAGCCATTAGCACTAATAATTGTCTCGCAGTCAATGTTAAGAGGTGCAAAACCTAGCAACGCTCCGCGGCACGGCACGGCACGGCCGGCCGGCCGGCCGAGCCGAGCGAGCGAGCGCGCGCGTGTGGCAACCCGGTGCTCCCATTTCAACTTCACAAGGGGTGCACAAATAGTCCACCATTTAAGTTGGTTACATTCCTTCTCAATTAACCATATGGGATTGACTACCTTAACCACCATTTGGTAACTCTTAGCATTAATTGTGGACCTGAAATATTATTGATTTAATTGTTTGGAAATGGGCTAAGCCCAATTAAATCCAACAGTAAGCGGTAGAAAACGATCGGGATATCACTAATATTGTTTTCACTTTCACATTTGGATACGGAAACGAAAACGAATACGATAAGGGCGGCAACGAAAACGAATACGAAATCACGGGATATCGAAAACGAACTCACTTGAACGGAAACATGTCGATAACGGTCGGGATACGAAAACTAAAACGGAAACAACGACCAAAAAAAAGTAACATGACTTGACACTATATGTTACAGTTTATATATTCACTTTTAACAGGTTAATAGCACATGAGTATGACCAATTGACAACAAATATAATGGTAATAAACTAACAATGCTACTCATACAATAATACGTCGGACGCTCCATCTAGCCCTGGGCCATCAGTCAGGTCATACATTTAGGAATGGCAACGGGTCGGGTTCGGATCAGGTGGAGTGTCTGGGCACCCAAAACCAAACCCGAACTTAAAACCCGAAACCGCCCCGAACACCGATTCGGGTGAAAATCCTTCTCCGAAACCGAACCGAAACCCGATTGGATACCCGAAACTTGTTTTGTATGGCAAAATATTAAGAATGATGATGACTTTTTATAAACATATGCATGATATATAATATATTCACATGTATAAACAAGAGGCAACAAATAGTAAATAATTGCATGAGTCAACTTAGAGTAGTATATAAGTAAACAAGTTATTATTAGTATATTATTTTTTTGAAAGATATTATTAGTATATTATAAAACGTGAGTTTTAATTCTTAATGATTGATTTCGGTTATCCATTGGGTATCCACGGGTGAAAAACCAAACCCGAAACTGAACCCGATAGGTTTCGGGGCCCCGAACCCGAAAACCGTGGGTGAGAAATTCAAACCAAAACCAAACCCGCTAGACCCGAAACCCGCGGATATCCGACTCGAAACCGCCCCATTGCCATCCTTACATACATTCTCATTCACACGATATTCTTCCACACTAGAAACTGCACATCGTTATCCTTTGCCTCCTCGAGTTTGTTCAATTCTCATCCACATCTCTGCGTCGGGCTGCCTTTCCCCACCGGCTACAACGCTTGTAACTCGCATCTTGTTGTCACCGGCGGGTGCTCGCTGTTGCCTGCCTCCTCGTTGCCCATCGCCACCGCCACTAAACCTCCTCGTCAGCCTGCGCCCCTCCGTCCCTGCCTCCTCCCCGCGCCCCAACCCGCCGCTGAATCCCGTTGTCGCCTTACCAGGAGTCCGGCCGGTGCCGTCTGCCGTGCGTGGGGGCAGTGCTGTGCGAGGGCCAAGGGGGCGACGATGGCGTGTCCTTGCGCTGGGAGATGGGAAACATCGACCACGACGCAGGAGAAGTGAGCGGCGTGACGACGACGAGCACGCCGCCTGCCTGGCTCGCGGGGGGGGGGGGGGGGGAGGGGGGGACGATGTGGAATGGGGCTGTGGGCGGAGTGACTTGTTGGGTTGGGCTGCTTGACTTGCTGGGCTTCTTTGTGTGGGCTGGAAAATATGGGATATACCGTATAAGTAAATACGGTATATCCCGAATAAATACGGGATATGCGGAAACGGTGGGGATACAGCCCTAACCGACCGAGTTCGTCCCGATTTTGTATTTTATCCCGTATTCCATACTGTTTTCGTTTTTTTTCAAAAATACGAAAAAGGTGGGAATAAATGTAGAAAAACGGTCAGGACGGTACGGGATTGTCCATTTTCGTTTTCAACCTTAGTGACGACTGATGAGAGTTCTTTTTGTTTTTTTACTAGTAGGTTGGCACGTGTCACAGGCACGTGTTATAAAAATAACATAAATTTAAAAAAATCTTAATTTTTTAAAAAATAAGTATGTAAAATAATGCATACTTTTGTTAGATCTCATATTAAAATTATTCAATTGCATCTCATATTAAAAATTATATATTCATACATCGAAAGCTTGGGCCTCCGGCGAAAACAGAAGGAAATTTTTGTATAATTAAATCTTAAATAATTAGCAACATATATAAAAGAAAATATTCACGATACATGTATCCATGAGCAACTCAGCACCGCAACCAGCTTTTTGATGATGGGGAGGCCGAGAAGGTTGCTCTCCTCGTCGCCGGTGTCGTGGAGCAACGACACCACACACTCGACAGCACCAGACACCGTCACAACGCGGAGCACGTTCCGCTTCTACCTGGCGAGCTTGGACACGACGACCGTCGTGGCCACCCTTGCGCCGCGCTCGACGCCGACGCCCTTGCAAAGAAATATGAACTCTGAATAGATGATGAGAATGAAGGGAGAGATTGTGTACTTTGAGAATGTCACACCCTGAAATTCTCCAATTTCAAGATGTGAATTTTAAGAAAAATTAAACAACGATTTTCTCTCAATTTTAAAATTTTTCCAACATTTATTTATTTTACAGAGAATTTAGCTAGAAAGAAAATTAATTGTGTGTGTTTCTAAAATAAATTAATTGTTCTCTGTGTGTTGCACTCATGCCGAGTTGCATCTTGGTGTTTCGTGAGTGCTAAGATTTCAAAAATGCGCTCTTTAAACGTCTAGGTTTTTTCGAGAATTTTCCAGACTTTTCTGTAATTTATTCTCCTCTTCCTAGAGCTAAATCTATTTATTAGAAGGCTCTAGAATTCTTTTCACGAGCTCTAAATATTTTATTTAGACTCCTCGTGTCCAAATCTATCTCTAGGATTTTTCCTAGAATTTTCAGGATTTTCCGAGTATTTTTCGTGCTTTAAAAACATTTTCTAGATTTTTTGGAATTGTTTTCGCATTGAAAAGTATTTCTGGAAATTAATAAAATCCTTTTCCTTAACGGATCGGGCCGGATCCTTTAGAACCCGACCCGAACCGCTCACCCTAACCCGCCCCGCTACCTCCTCGGGCCGAGCCTGCGAGGCCCGGTCCACGGCCCGCGTTGGCCCATCGCGCCCGGCGCGGCCCAGCGCGCCGCCGCCGCCTCAGGCCGCCGCCAGGCCAACCTCGGCGTGCGCGCCACGCTAGGGGTCCACGCCGCGCGCCTATAAAGGGCGGGCGCCCAGCGCCGCGCGCCCCTGCTGCCGCCGCCCCTCCTCGCCTCGCATGGCGCCGCCGCCGCACCGGCCGGCCAAGCCGAGCTCCGCCGCCGGCCATGCCGCCCGGACTCGCCGTCCTCAAGTGCCGACGGGCGAAGCCGCCGGCGAGAGAAGGTTCCCGACGAGGAGCCGCACACCCGCCGCGGGTCGCCGTCCTCGCCCCGTCGCCGGAGCGCCGCCGCGACGCGGTCGTCCGAGCCGACCGCCCGCTCCGTCGTCGCCGTCAAATCCCCGCCGCTCCCGTCGCCGTCCGCCGCCGTTGAGCGCACCTACGCGATCCCCTCGTCCTCCTCGCCCGTTTCCCCACCTCGGCGCGGACCGAGAGCCACCGAGGCGCCGGCGATTTGGTCCGCCAACGCCGCCGGCCGGCCATGACCTGAGGAGGAAGAAGACCCCGGAGCTTTTGCAGTTTGGCCCTCGAAGAAATCTGTAAATTTTATCCGATTCTTTTGTGTCTTGCTCTATTACAAAAAAACCCCCTGAGAAGATTCAATCCTTTCATCTAACCCAGCCTGATCTTTTGCAGATCTAACCCCAGAAGTTTTGCCTATTCTCGGCGACTATTCACTGAGTCTTGAAATCTTCTCAGCTAGCCCCTGAAATCTACGGTTAATTCGCGATCAAGGTCCCTGCAGCCTTCTTTTAGGTATAACTTCCACGTTTTAAATCCGTTTCGACCCGTTCTTGTTTTGTTAGACTTGTAATCACTTAAATTACGTGTTAGTGATGTTATTCATGATAGTTATGTTTTTCTAAATTAATTTTAAATATTAATTTGATTAATGGCTTATAGACATTGCTTTTGTAATTAAAATCAACATAGGCACCACGTGCTTTCATAATAAAATTTAATTTGGATAATGCTTATTCAATTACCTTTTCTGAATAAAATTTAATTAGGCTATATCACGGCTTTACAAATTAAATATTAATTTGGTTAATGCTTACTTTACATGCCTTTTCTAAATAAAATGTGATTAGGCTTACACAGCGGCTTTTATAAGAGAAAGTTAATATGATTAATGCTATTATAATTTATTTATGATAATAACATGATTAGTGGAACACGTTTGATAAACTTTTTCGTTTAGATGTTTCATATGCCTTTCTTTTCTAAAGTTAAATGTTTAATTGAAGTAACAAATACTTGAATATGTTTAAATAAAATATGACTAGGTCTTATAGCGTCTTTCTAACATAAATGTAATTTTGATTAATCTTAACATAGGGTATTTCTCTGAAGTATCCCTTACATCGTCTTTTCCTAATTAAAATAAATGAAGCACCTAGCTCTTGTTTTGATAATTAAAATCTTTCGTTAGTTTGTTTATAATCGCGGTTCCGTTTCAGCGTTGCATCTCTGCGTTTGTAGTATCGAGCTCCTTCGTTTAGAACGCTCTTTGAAAGCTTTTATTTTGATTGGTGTACTGTTCTTAGTTGTTTTTGTTTGCTTGCTCTAGAATGATTGCTTTGCTTGGATGATTGCTACGAGTAGAAGGAACGCGGTTCGACAGTTTGAAGAGCAAGAGTTGAAGGATATTCTGAGCAACTATTCTCTGGAATTAAGGCAAGTGTGTCCTTGTGCTTTTGTCCCAATAACTTTATTAATCACTACTGCATGTGCTTGCATTAATTTTGATGGGTCCTATTAAGGTTTGTCTAGTCTTTCATGATTATTCCTTGTCAACCTGGGTTTATCTTTATGTTGGGTAGCACTGCTAGTTGCTATACTTGGGTTATGGTGGTTCTAATGAACATTAATGATAAACATGCTTTACTTTATGCTATACCTCTGGTTAATACAAGATCATATGATTTAATCGGAACATGGAGAACCACCCGGGAAAACAGTACAACCATAAGAACTAATGGGCTCTGGTCTTGGCTAATTAATTAGAAACTCTAGCTTGGGATAGTCTTACCTGTACTGGGCAAGAGGGGAAGCGTTGACGGTGTATAGCCCGGCCCTTTTTGGGAGGAAGCCTTTGCTAAGGTGTGCCCATTAGAGAGGGTTATGCCTGCTTCGGCTTGGAACCTTAGCGGACTATCACTTGCTAGGGAATCTTTGTAAAGGCCTTGTTGCGTCCCTATGCGGTCACACCTCGGTAGTGTGATACGTGCTTGGCCAGCACAGCGTGGTTGGGTTTAAAGTTCTTTTGGACTTTTACGCGACTTATGGTGAAAGTGTACAACCTCTGCAGAGTGTAAAACTGATATATCAGCCGTGCTCACGGTCAAGAGCGGCCTTGACACTCACATGATAATTGAACTTGAAGATGGACTTAAATCGTGGTTCTCGTTGTGCCATGTGCTTTTGGCGCTCTGTTTTATTAATGTGGTTTGGTATATATTTATATGTTAGTAATCAGGTGCTAATAAAAGTTTGACCAACTAAAATTGCTTATCGCTTTAAACCTCAGCCTTTCCTTGATTCAGCCTTGCATTCATACTTTCCCCACACTTGCTGAGTACGACATGTGCTCACCCTTGCTATAAACAATGTTGCTCAGAAGAAGGAAGCTACTGTGGAGTTCACTGAAGACGTTGCTGAGTGCTAGGCGTACGCAACCCCCGGTCGTCTGCTTGTGGAGTTGGAGCCTCCGTTTCCAGGATTTGAGCTGTGTATTACTCTGATTCATTTTCTTTTACGTGATACTGTCTCTATTATTCACTTTTTGTTCGCCGTATGTGTGAAACTTGATCCTGGCACACATACGGTGTGCACCCGGTTTTGTTTTGTAGAACCGGGTGTGACAGAGAATAAGGAGGGGCGCCTTATATAGGGGGCAGGAGGGCTAAGGAGATGAACCTGGACGCCCACGACTTTGGTAAGTAATCGATTCCCTGATTGACTCCCACAACTATGGTAAGTAATCAAGGTTTTAAAGGAATGAGACACCCGATTGCGTAGATGTCATTCCTTTTTTTGAAAGGAAACCTTGACTGGTACACAACACATATATGGACGCTAGTCATCTACAAAAGGAAAGAAAGGAGTTCAAATTCCTTGATGCACACGGCCATATAAAGAAAGGAAAGCAGGCGAATTTCAAAAGGAAGGTGTAGGCGCCCTGATTGCATAGTAAGGTGGAGGAAAGGAAAGGGGTGTTTTGTTTGAAGGAAACCAGCGTACCTTTTTTCATACGAATACAACGAATAGAAAGGAAAGGAAAGCGACGCCTTGATTGCATTACCATACAAAGAACGCGATCAAAAGGAAAGGAAGGCAGGCAAATTTACAAAGGAAGGTCGAGGAAAGGAAAGGGGTGTTTTTTTAGAAGGAAACCAGCGTATCTTTTTCATACGAATACCACGAATAAAAAGGAAAGGAAAGCGGCGCCTTGATTGCATTACCATACAAAGAACGCGATCAAAAGGAAAGGAAGGCAGAAGAATTTACAAAGGAAGGTGGAGGAAAGGAAAGGGATGTTTCTTTGGAAGGAAACCAGCTTATCTTTTTCATACGAATACAACGAATAGAAAGGAAAGGAAAGCGGCGCCTTGATTGCATTACCATACAAAGAACGCGATCAAAAGGAAAAGGAAGGCAGGCGAATTTCCAAAGGAAGGTGGAGGGAAGGAAATGGGCGTTTTTTGGAAGGAAACCAGCGTATCTTTTTTCATACGAATACAACGAACAGAAAGGAAAGAAAAGTGGCGCCTTGATTGCATTACCATACAAAGAACGCAATCAAAAGGAAAGGAAGGCAGCGAGTGTACAAAAATGCCAAGGTGAGAAAGAATAGGGGGCAGGATGGCGCCGAGGCGCAAAAGAACGGGGGGTGACGACCAAACGCGTCTACCCCCGGTCGTCCGGGGCCACCTTTTGGCTCTGAATTGTGGGTCCTCTGTGAGGTTTAGGAGGGTAATTTTTTGAGTGGTGAGAAACCGTTTCAACCGTGACACTCTTTATAGTATAGATGAGGGGAGAGTGACGACAGTTCTTTGCTTTTGCCTCTTTGGGCTGGGCCATGCATCCCAAGCATCGACCAAACGGCAAAGCCCATCCATGATGTTGCTACTCCCTCTCCCCTGCCTACGCATGCCATATCGGCTGTCCCCCGCAAGCAGACCGTGAGGGGTGTTTGTTCCCCTCTATTTCAGTACCTATCACATCGAAACAAACTACATTGTGTTAAATATAAATATAAAAATAACTAATTACACAAATTGTGACTATTTTACGGGATGAATATTTTACGAGACGAAATTTTTAAGCTTAATTAGTCTATGATTTGGCAATGCGATGCTACAGTAAATAAATGCTAATACTTAATTAATTTGTCTCGTGAATTACTGAATCTGTAATTTTTTTATTGGTAATAAAAATCATGTCCGACATTACTCTTACATTCGATGTGACATCTACTAAATTTTAGCACATGGATCCAGGTCAAAGGTCAAGGAGTTGTACATTTGTACTTGTAGTACAAGTACAACGAGCGGAGGTGCACGAGCACGACGACCGAAGTCAGCAGTGAGCTTCCGTGTCCTTTATTTCCCGTTCCCATGTGGACCGTGGAGCTTCCGTGGAAGCTTTGTGGGCATTAAATAGGCTGTCATGTCACTATTTTTGATGATGTGGCAGTGTATTAATGAAGAGAGAGATGAAATGGTTTCATGGTGATGAAACCCTCTGTACACAGTTACCTAGACAGCTTGTGTCTTGCATGTAGCCTAGGGAACAACAAGAGATGAAAGTTTGTATTGAGAGAGAGTGTTTAATCATAGTTTCAAACATCCTTTAGATGATGTGTCACTCTAGATAATTGTGTCCATGAAACTTCCACTGAGACTAGCCTAAGTATCACGTGACGTGAGTCGCACCTCGTGCGGCCACAGCCCTGTTTAACTTTTTTAAAAGCGTAAAATGTTTTTCTAGAAAACTGTGTCAGTTCATTTTCTCTCAGTACACGTGACCTAATGCATAAATTTTTCGTACTTTTCATCATTTTTTACCAATTTAAACACCCCTTGCTGTGCATACTTGGCATGCAAGTAACGCTTACTGCTCCTGTCCATCCGTCCGTCCAGACTCCAGCCGTGCCGGAGATAAGTCAAAGGATGGCTCCTCCTTTTTCTCGAATTTCTCCTCCGGCTAGTCAAAGAAATGCTTGTCAAGACAAAGGGTTGGCATGGGAGGTGGTGCCTATCACTCGACCAATCGTACATTTTCTTGGAGATGGTGTTGACTGCGAATGATACGTTCCTAGCCATCCTATTATTAGAATTGCATTAATTGAGGAAGTTAGTTTGCCAATCTCGTTTCATTTTGTCAAATTGGTTGAAAGGGCAAAAGCTCGGATATTCTTCCATATGCGTGGCTGAATGAAAGTTAGAATTGCACGTTGAATCCGTCAGAAACTGTGTTGAACTCTGTCGGTGCCAATCCTGGGAGAGACCCTAAAACAACGATAATCACCAACTAAACCGCCGGAACCAATTAACCGGGCGAAAAACAAGTGTGGAAGCCTTGATCCGCTGTCGAGCTCGAGGGTGTCCTGCCCCCCTCGAGCGAGGCGGAACTCCGCCTCGCTCGAGACTTCTCGCTCGAGGTCCGGAGGCCGCTCTCGATGCCCAACTCCGCCTCGCTCGAGACCCCTCGCTCGAGGGCCCACTGACGGCTCACCTACCCATGGACAAGAGCATTAAATGGCTCTGCGCGGCCTGGAGCAAGGAAGTCAAGCAGCGAATCATTAGCCCATCCCCGGTCATCTCCGCCAACCCCTGACACCGTGCGGTCATTTCCGACACCGTGCGGTCATCATCTGACCCCCTGCGGTCATCCTCTGCGTCGTGCAGCGTGATGAACCTGTGTGGCGTCACGGGCCCGAGCGACGTGACAGCCCTGTACTGTCACGCTCCCCCGTTCTACCAACTCCGGTACGGGGACCCCTCGAACGAACAGGGGGAACCCTCGAACGGGCCTGTGGCCTGATGTACTTGATGATGACGACCCACGCCAGCCCATAAAATCAGAAGCACAAGGAGCGCACGTCATGTACAGGGAACGTCGCGTCTTGCGCCAGAACGCCATACGCCGGGGAGTCGCCTAATCCGACAACACAAGCCAAGACAAAGGTCACGCCCGAGGTCACGCCCCGTCGTACGCCGTCACTGTACTAAGTACCGTCCTCTTACTATTTGTAACTGCCCCTCTTTGAACTATAAAAGGAGGAGGCAGCCCCACGGAACGAAAAAACCGAAGACACTTATTCACACACTCACTACTTAGTTCACCCAAGGACACGACTCTCACTCGTTCTAAGGGACCTGGAGACTCATCTTCCTCTCCCGCCAAGCTTGTAGCCCCCCTACTGCGAGCACCCCCGGTGCGAGGCAATACAAGTGTGCAAGCACACCCTGCTGGACGTACGATCGGAAGATCGGAACCAGGATAAACCTCGTGTCACCATATTGCCCTTGCATCGACCATCGAGAGACGGACACAGCGCACTTTTCTGCAGGTGATTGGAGCCCCGCGCGGTTCGGCACCGACAGTGGCGCGCCAGGTAGGGGACATCGCGCTGTGATCACTTCTTGACCCACCAAGTTCTCTCGATGGTGATCCGTACCGAGCGCCTCGTCGACCGCTGCTCCTACGGTTCATCTGACCCGCTCCCGGCCGGATTCACTATCTGGTTTGGAGCCTGGGGTTTGAGGCAACCGGCAACGGTTATCTCATGCGCTCCTCCCAAGGGATGCGGCCACCACGGCCGCGACCGCCACGACAAGCCCGCCGCCGCCCACCAACGCCCAGGCGCAGGAGGCGCTCAGGGCAACGTTCACGGCAAGCACGCATGGAGCGGCGCCGGGCTGCGCGCGCACGTCATCTGGACGCGTCGACCTCAGCGAAAGCACCATTGCTGAGGGACGAAGGCCACGCCAACGCCTGCACCTCCGGCACGCGTCCGAACAAGGAGGGCGAGGGCCGAGCCGTCGCGTTTCCCGTATGGGATGCGTGGGGCGGGCATGGCGTTACTCGTCGTCCATCAGCACGGCGACGGACGCCTACGACGATCTCGCTGGACATCACTTGCTCTCGATCCGGAACCTTATCGCGACCTCGCCGGGCGACTCATACCTCGGCAACAAGCGATGACGAGGCCTCGCAGGAGGACCGGAGTGGGACTACCTCGAACTTCGCGACTACGAGGCTTTCGTGGCGTTCCAGGCCGCGGCGGACTACTGCTTCGACTAGTCTGATGACTCGAGCACAGAGGATCACGACCCCACGCGGGAGTGTTTTGTCGCGGCAGTGATCGAGCCGGACACGGAGGACAACGGCATCGTCGCGCCGCGAGAACCCGCGCGAGAACCCGTGGAAGCGCGGCACCCCGACGGTCAGCACCCCACGACCGAGACGCCGCGCTG
>CM027122.1:47703865-47829456 GCA_015476505.1 Urochloa ruziziensis | reverse complement strand
AGATCAAATACATACAGTGTTGAAGAGTGTTCTAGGGTGGTAAATTTTCCGGTATGAACGTCAGCTGCATCAAAACCAGAGAATCGGATTTTTTTTAGCTGTCGATCGATTTTCTTTTGGAATAATATTTTTTTATGAATTTATTTTGTCTACGTTTTATACGTTGTAAATAAACCATTTAAAGGGATATATGATAAGCTTCCTGCAACTTAAGCGACCGGATCTCCTGGTGTGCTTGTTTATCTCGCTTTCTCGTAGATCCGTATGAGAATTGGGATAAATAAATGTATGGAAGAATGACCTAGCTTTCCAGCCCGTCGAGCGTATCACAACATCGCATTGCAATAATACTGACATTTCTTGAGAGCGAACCAGAAATTCCCACCGCCGGGAGGACCCAGCAGGCAACGGGCGTGGGCCTTTCATTACTCAAGTTGATACAGTATCAGCCGTCGGAGCTCGAGCACCAGCAGAGAGTAGAGAAGATAGAGTGTGGGACATGACAGCCCTGCAGGAGGACAGCAGGTGGTCGGGGGTATCAGAATTCCTGTCAGATCGCCTGTACTGCAAATCACACGCATAGAGGGGATCACAAAAAATGGCAGCTTTAGCTTTATACACGTACACACCAGCTGCAGGGTCCTAGGCTTTTTTTTTCTCCTTGCACTGGGGGTCCTACTATACGCCTACGCTAGCTGCTGGCTCCCAGCTGCCTTCCTTCCTATGAGTAACTTTCCTAGCTATATGGGTAACTTTTTTCGCTAGGATCGACTGTAGAACACTGACAGTGACGGATGACGAGCGGTAACTTTCCTACTCATTTGGATCCTCAACTATTGTTCTCTCTTTTCCTTGCAAAAAAGTGTTACGGTGGTAAAAAGCAACAACAGTAGTTTTCATAGTTACAGTTGTTTATGTGCATCTCTCTCTGTGTGAGAAAGGGCGAGAAAGAGAGAGCTAGAGAGAGATCAAACAGAGATTCTGCGGTTGGCCTCACGTTGCGTCACATGAAAACAATCATGGATTGCATTACATGGAATCCATGCATGCATGCACGATACCTGCGCAGTATTACCATTGAGATCGAGCAGCATCCCCTTGTGTATAGAGTATATAGTATACACATATGCATCTATAGATAATGTACTGCTACAATATATACTATTGTATGTGTTTAGATCTGGACAAGACACGCCAAGGAATGTATGTTTCAAATCGTATGTTAATAATGAGCTAGCTAGCTTTGTGGCAGCGCCATATACCATACGCAGAGATCCCAATGCAAACCCTGCACAAGAATCTGATGCTCTCTTTTGGACTCGTTATGCAACGACGTTTGCGACGATCGAGTGAGATCGACCTATCGTTGGGACTTGTTGGGAGCGCGGGCTTGGCATTACCAGTACAACCACAATCCAGTCATACATATTAGGCCTCCTCCAGCAGGCGACGATCACTATTTCCTTGGCTTATCATCCTAGCCTAGCGGTTTATTCTCCTCATATAATATTATTCAACCAATCCAGCAGATCATTCTCCTCTCAGCCTTTCCAGCGCCCAGCACAGCGAAACAAACATAGCGATCCGCCTGGGCTGAGGTGGCGCGAAGAAAACCTGCAAAATCTGCTGCACTAGCTGCTATTTTCGTGTTAGTGCATGACACGCTTTCCAGAGATCAAGGAGCATTGGGAAGGAATTTTCTTCTTTTTCTTGTCTCTCAGCTCCACGTCAGCCGACGATTTCGTCGGAGCTATTGGAGGCAGCCTTAGCATTTATTTTTATCCTTCCATATCCTAATATAAAATATAACGGATTCTGAGTTTGTCATAAGTAAAACTATCATATGTTTCATTAGGTGTATAGAAAAGAGCAGTGACATTTATGATACCATTTGAGAATATTTAAATTCATTCTAAAATACAATGTTATTATACGCAATAGATTTTGATACGCTTATCTAAAATGGTCAAACTTTTGAGATTGACACAATCACCGTAGGGGCCTTGCCTTTTCCTTTTGGGTGCTTGCACATGGAATTTTCAAAGTAATTTTCTCTTTTTTGTTTTGCACCACGAGTGGATGTCTATAGTATCCTTGTTTGCCTAGTGCTAAAATAATAGCACCGTCAATTCCTAGAATAAATTTAAAAAAAATGCGAACACTGATCCAGAGTAGAGGATCGAACGTGTGTCCGTATATAGGTTCCGCCATAAGGAATCTAAATAGCAGGCTACACTCAGTTCGTGATACTTATCAATGTTACGTGGCATGGCGCATGCCCTGTAGTTCATCTTGGCCATTACAAGCTTCTTAATTTGTAGGTATTCGAGAAACATTAGAGAAGCATGAAATCAGATCCATATATACTGCAAGCAGGAAATAAATCACTAGGGAAACATGTTTGATTACCGGCTCCAGTAGAGGAGATGATTAGGGTCATCTCTATAACATGAATGCTGGATGTGGGGTCAGTAGTAGTTGAGAACAGTAATCTTCCACCACAATTACAAAAATCATAGGGTTTAGTGTTAGGATTGATCTCCCTCCAGTGGACCCAACGGCCCACTGGGCCTAGATCTAGCGCCCTAATCGGGGGCGCACCAACCCTAATGGTTGGCGGGCCCCTGTTGCACTGCGCCATATAAAGAGGTGGGGGTCGGACGGCTCTAGGCACGAGGTTCACCAGAGCTACCACCCCCCACCGACACACCCACCGATCCGGGGGGCGCAGGAGTGACGGGAATCACCCCCAATGCCCGCGCCCCGACGAGCACCGGCACTGCGCGTCGCTGCTCTAGGGCAACCTTCACCGACCGAACGAGATGGCCAGCTCCAGCTCCTCCGTCGCCGCCGGTGCCCCTCGCGGCGAAGGTACGAACCCGCTACTCTCCTCTCTCTCTACCCCTAGTAGTAGATCCGTGCATGTGCATCTCTCAATTTCTCTGATAATCTAATGTCCCGGCTATTTGTGCATCTAGTGATCCTAGGGGTCTAACGGTTAGCTGACACCGACAAACACCTCTAGTTTAATTAGTCCACTCATGTTCACGGAAGCAATGCAATTTTCTTCGACGTGGCGCTGCAAACATGGACAAAGGGTCATGTGCAAGCTAATGGATGAATATACGGCTCACGCATTACCTAGCTTTAGATATACACAGCTTTATGCGTGCACTGCACTGTCCGCGAGTCGACAATCGATCATGCACGCGCAATACAATAATGCAAGCTTGCTACAGTTCGTACATGACAAGATTGGAAGAATTCCAAACATGATATCACAGCCCACCACAACATTTGTATCTGGCAGTTGCTTGCTGCTGCCTGCATAAGTGCATAGTAGCATGCCTGCAATGCAACGGACGACATCTATCTCGATCGGTCTTGTGCACAAACATGATAGCTGACATCCACAGTGTGGCGGTGTGCCTTTTGTTTAACTTCGCGTGTGCACGAACGAACCTGCACTACCCCACGTAGATAGGGCACGGTAGGCCTCCCATACCAGCAGCAGCAGGTGCATGAGGATTGCCGGACCCACCATATGCGCAGGATCATATCGTGTTTTTGTTGACCAGTAATAATCCCTATACTGTTGTTGCTAATATATATCTACTGCATGGGCCATGCACGTACACTAAACACAGTGACCAGCTGATTGGACGTACCACTCTCGTTTTAACTTGTACTGTGCATAGGTGCACTGGTGCATGCATTTGCTACAGCCTCTCTCTCTGACACACGCTCTCAGAGAAAGAGAATTATTTCTTCATCTATATAATTTTCACTAGTTGTTTCATTAATCATTATTATTGGAGCAATGACATGGCTGAATGGAGAGTAACAACGTGCGCCTTTAGGCTTTAGCCAATTTTATTAATTTTGACAAATTACGACAATACAGGGGGCGCTAGTGTACGTAAAATCCTGATGACGATCAGTAACGCGCTGCTCATTACAATTTACATGGACACATATTGTCGGTGCCAATCCTGGAAGAGGCCCTAAAACAGCGATAATCACCAACTAAACCGCCGGAACCAATTAACCAAGCGAAAAACAAGTATGGAAGCCTTGATCCGCTGTCGAGCTCGAGGGTGTCCTGACCCCTCGAGCGAGGCGGAACTCCGCCTCGCTCGAGACCTCTCGCTCGAGGTCCGGAGGCCGCTCTCGATGCCCAACCCCGCCTCGCTCGAGACCCCTCGCTCGAGGGCCCACTGACGGCTCACCTACCCGCGGACAAGAGCATTAAATGGCTCTGCGCGGTCTGGGGCAAGGAAGTCAAGCAGCGAATCATTAGCCCATCCCCGGTCATCTCCGCCAACCCCTGACCCCGTGCGGTCATTTCCGACACCGTGCGGTCTTCATCTGACCCCCTGCGGTCATCCTCTGCGTCATGCAGCGTGGTGAACCTGTGTGGCGTCATGGGCCCGAGCGATGTGACAGCCCTGTACTGTCACGCCCCCCGTTCTACCAACTCCGGTACGGGGACCCCTCGAACGAACAGGGGGAACCCTCGAACGGGCCCGTGACCTGTTGTACTTGATGATGACGACCCACACCGGCCCATAAAATCAGAAGCATAAGGAGCGCACGTCATGTACAGGGAACGTCGCGTCTTCCGCCAGAACGCCATACGCCGGGGAGTCGCCTAATCCGACAACACAAGCCAAGACAAAGGTCACGCCCGAGGTCACGCCCCGTCGTACGCCGTCACTGTACTAAGTACTGTCCTCTTACTGTTTGTAACTGCCCCTCTTTGAACTATAAAAGGAGGAGGCAGCCCCACGGAACAAGGGACCAGAGACTTATTCACACACTCACTACTTAGTTCACCCAAGAACGCGACTCTCACTCGTGCTAAGGGACCTGGAGGCTCATCTTCCTCTCCCGCCAAGCTTGTAGCCCCCCTACTGCGAGCACCCCCGGTGCGAGGCAATACAAGTGCGCAAGCACACCCTGCTGGACGTACGATCGGTAGATCGGAACCAGGATAAACCTCGCGTCACCATATTGCCCTTGCATCGACCATCGAGAGACGGGACACAGCGCACTTTTCTGCAGGTGATTGGAGCCCCGCGCGGTTCCGGCACCGACAGTGGCGCGCCAGGTAGGGGACATCGCGCTGTGATCAACTTCTTGACCCACCAAGTTCTCTCGATGGTGATCCGTACCGAGCGCCTCGTCGACCGCTGCTCCTACGGTTCATCCGACCCGCTCCCGGCCGGATTCACTATCTGGTTCGGGAGCCTGGGGTTTGAGGCAACCGGCAACGGTTATCTCATGCGGCTCCTCCCAAGGGATGCGGCCACCACGGCCGCGACCGCCACGACAAGCCCGCCGCCACCACCAATGCCCAGGCGCAGGAGGCGCTCAGGGCAACGTTCACGGCAAGCACGCATGGAGCGGCGCCGAGTTGCGCGCGCACGTCATCTGGACGACGTCGACCTCAGCGAAGGCACCATTGCTGAGGGGACGAAGGCCACGCCAACGCCTGCACCTCCGGCCACGCGTCCGAACAAGGAGGGCGAGGCCGAGCTGTCGCGTTTCCCGTATGGGATGCGTGGAGCGGACATGGCGTACTCGTCGTCCATCAGCACGGCGATGGACGCCTACGACGATCTCGCTGGACATCACTTGCTCTCGATCCGGAACCTTATCGCGACCTCGCCGGGCGACTCATACCTCGGCACAAGCGATGACGAGGCCTCGCAGGAGGACCCGGAGTGGGACTACCTCGAACTTCGCGACTACGAGGCTTTCGTGGCGTTCCAGGTCGCGGCGGACTACTGCTTCGACTACTCTGATGACTCGAGCACAGAGGGTCACGACCCCACGCGGGAGTGTTTTGTCGCGGCAGTGATCGAGCCGGACACGGAGGACAACGGCATCATCGCGCCGCGAGAACCCGCGCGAGAACCCGTGGGAAGCGCGGCACCTCGACGGTCAGCACCCCCCACGACCGGAGACGCCGCGCTGATTCAAGCCCAGCTGATCCAGGTGCGAGAGCTCGAGGCCAGCCTCGAAGAAGAGCGACGCCAGGTTCGACGGCTGCGCGCAGCCCTCGAAACGGGGCGACCAGGGCCCAGCAACTTCGCGCAGGAGGTGGCACGCACCGCGCAGGCGCGAATCATGGCCGACGAACACGGGGAAGACCCCCTGGCCCTAGCAAGGACTAGTCAGAAGTTAATCGCTGCGGCTACGCTGATACGAGCGATGCCGGAGCCATCAACGCCGCAGGGCCGCAACCTGCGCCGCGAGGCGCAAGTTCTGATCGAACAAGCCGCGGTACAGCAGGCCGAAAGCTCCGCGTCGCGTATGAGATGCTCCGACAGCACGGGAGTCGTGGGCGGAGCGCCAGACCGGGCGGAATCGGTACGCACTCCTCTCAAGAGCCCGACGAAAGCTCCTGTGAAGGAGCGCATGCTGGACACGCGTGCCGGCAAAGACGACGCCCGTCACATCCTCAACAAAAGGAAGCTCGACGCCACCACTGGCTATGGGTACCACGCTCGACGTGGAGGCCGCTACGACAGCCGGGAAGACAAGAGCCCGTCGCCAGAACCTCCTGGCACACGGGTGTTCAGCCGCGAAATCCGGACGGCACCGATACCTCCGCGATTCCGGCAACCGACCACCATCGTCAAATACTCCGGGGAGACCGACCCTCGAGTCTGGCTCAACGATTACCGCCTGGCATGCACGCTGGGTGGTACGTCCAGCGATGAAGTCATCATCCGCAACCTGCCCCTCCATCTCGCGGACTCGGCGCGAGCGTGGCTGGAGCAGCTGCCCCCGAACCAGATCCATGACTGGAACGACCTTGTGAACACCTTCGTGGGCAACTTCCAGGGCACGTACGTACGCCCGGGGAATCCCTGGGACCTTCGGCAATGTTGCCAAAAGCCCGGCGAATCCCTGCGGGATTACGTTCGTCGCTTCTCCAAATGCTGCACAGACCTTCCGAACGTCGGAGACTCAGAGGTGCTTCACGCCTTCCTCCTGGGCACGACAAATCGAGGCCTGGTGCGCAAACTTGGACGAAAGCCCCCCACTACCGTTAGTGGGTTGTTCGACATCGCCACGCGATATGCCTCCGGCGAAGAGGCAGAGGGCGCTAACTTCGTCGACAAGAAGGGGAAACACGTGGAAGGAACGCCCGTAGAGGGAAGCAAGCCTAAAGCCCCCACCAAGAAGATGAAGCAGGGGAAGAAAGGGAAGAAGGCGCAGCAGGTGCCACGAGTACCAGAGCCAGACGACGACTCCGACGAAGCCCTCGCGGCGGACCCCGCCCGCAAGGGCCCAGGGGGTCAGCTTCGAGGCCCGGGAGTCTTCGACGACATGCTCAAGAAGCCATGCCCATACCACAGGGGCCCGGTCACTCACACCCTCGAGCAGTGTGAGATGCTGAAGAAGTACTACAATCGCGTGGCCACAAAGAACGACAACGAGAAGGGAGACGCCGACGGCAAGGACAAGGGTGGATTCCCCCAGGTGGAAAATGTGTTCTTCATCTTCGGGGGGCCCACGACCAACATGACGTCCCGGCAACGCAAGCGCGAACGTCGAGAGGTCCTAGCAGTGCACCGGGCGGCCCCGAAGTACCTCGACTGGTCAGAAGAAACCATCTCCTTCAGCAGGGAGGATCATCCCGATTTCATTCCGAATCCGGGGCAATACCCGCTCGTCGTCGACCCCGTCATCGGCAATACACGCTTCTCCAAGGTGCTCATGGACGGAGGCAGCAGCCTCAACATCATGTACGCCCCCACCCTGGAGCTCCTGGGGATCAGCAGGGACCAGCTGCGCCCAAGCAAGGCGCCGTTCCACGGCGTCGCTCCAGGGAAGCGGGTTCAGCCCCTCGGACAGATCGACCTGCCGGTCTACTTCGGGACGCCGGACAACTTCCGCAAGGAAGTCCTCACCTTCGAGGTGGTGGGGTTTCGGGGCGCCTATCACGCCATTCTCGGGCGACCATGTTACGCCAAGTTCATGGCCATCCCGAACTACACCTACCTCAAGCTGAAAATGCCGGGCCCGAAGGGAGTCATCACCGTGGGGCCCTCGTTTGAGCACGCCTACGAGTGCGATGTCGAGTGCGTCGAACACGCCGAGGCACTCGCTGAAGGTGAAGCTTGTGTGGCCCGTCTGGAGGAGATGGTTCACGAGATCGACAACCCCGCGCCGAAGCACGTTGGCAGCTTCGAGCCGGCCGGGCAGACTAAGGACGTACCTCTCGACCCCAGCAACCCCGACGACAAGACGTTGAAGGTCAGCTCCACCCTCGACCGCAAATAGGAAGTGGTGCTCGTCGACTTCCTCTGCGCCAACGCCGACATCTTCGCGTGGAGCCCCTCGGATATGCCCGGCATACCGAGGGAGGTCGCCGAGCACTCCCTTGACATCCAGCCCAACTCCAGGCCGGTGTGCCAGCGCCTTCGGCGCTTTGACGAGCAGAAGCGTCGAGCGATTGGAGAGGAGCTGCGCAAGCTCTTGGAGGCCGGATTCGTCAAGGAGGTTTTTCATCCCGTGTGGCTAGCTAATCCTGTACTAGTTATGAAAAAGAATGGGAAATGGCGGATGTGCGTAGATTATACTGGTTTAAATAAAGCATGTCCCAAAGTTCCTTTTCCTTTGCCACGAATCGATCAAATCGTAGATTCCACCGCGGGGTGTGAACTCCTTTGCTTCCTTGATGCGTATTCCGGTTACCACCAAATAAAGATGAAAGAATCCGACCAACTCGCGACTTCTTTCATCACCCCTTTCGGTATATACTGCTACACTACGATGCCGTTTGGGCTTCGAAACGCAGGGGCCACGTATCAGCGATGTATGCTTCGGGTCTTCGGGGACCAGATCGGGCGCACCGTGGAAGCATATGTCGATGACATTGTCGTAAAATCCAAGAAGGCAGACAACTTGGTCGACGATCTGCGAGCCGCTTTCGAAGCGCTCCGGGCCGCCGGTGTGAAGCTCAATCCGGAGAAGTGCGTTTTCGGAGTGCCGCGAGGCATGTTGTTGGGTTTCATAGTCTCCCTGGAGATCGACGGGTCCCCCACCTCACAGGACTGGCGTCGCCAATACGTAGACTGGATCGACCGCGGCACGCTACCCTCGGATCGAACCGAGGCACGACGCATCGCCAGACGAGCAAAGTCGTTCGCCATGGTCGACGACGAGCTGTACAAGCGTAGCCCTTCTGGGGTGATGCTGCGCTGCCTCCCCATTCCCGCCGGACGACAGCTGATACAAGACATCCATGCAGGAGCGTGCGGGCATCACGCGGCGGCCCGAACCCTCGTGGGCAACGCCTTTCGACAAGGTTTCTATTGGCCCACGGCGGTTGCCGACGCGATAAAGGTCGTGCGCACTTGTGAAGGGTGCCAGTTCTATGCCCGCAAGACGCACCTCCCGGCGCATGAGCTACAAACCATCCCCATCACGTGGCCCTTCGCCGTATGGGGGTTGGATCTTGTGGGTCCGCTGCCAAAAGCGCCCGGGGGCTTTACCCACCTACTGGTTGCCATTGACAAGTTCTCGAAGTGGGTCGAAGTCCGGCCCGTTACGAACATCCGATCCGAGCAAGCGGTACAGTTCTTCGACGACATAATCCACAGGTTTGGAGTGCCGAACTCGATAATCACTGACAATGGCACCCAATTCACTGGCAAGAAGTTCTTGGAGTTCTGCGACCGCAACCATATCCGCGTGGATTGGTCGGCCGTCGCGCATCCCCAAACAAATGGCCAGGTGGAGCGAGCCAACGGCATGATACTGCAAGGGTTGAAGTCGAGAATCTTCAACAAGCTGAACAAGTTTGGCCGCAAGTGGATAGACGAAGTACCCTCGGTCGTCTGGAGCCTTAGGACTACCCCAAGCAGAGCCACGGGTTTCACCCCGTTCTTTCTGGTATACGGCGCCGAGGCAATCTTGCCCACGGATCTGGAGTACGGATCCCCAAGGCTCAGGGCGTATCAAGATGAAGCAAACCAGCAAGCTCGACGAGACTCCCTCGACTGCGTGGACGAGGCACGCGACGTTGCGCTGTTAAACTCGGCAAGATATCAACAGACGCTTCGCCAGTACCAAGCGCGGAAGGTGCGACGCCGCGACTTCAGCAAGGGAGATCTGGTCCTTAGGCTACGACAAGACAATCGAGGGCGCCACAAGTTCACCCCTCCGTGGGAAGGCCCCTACATCATCGCCGAGGTCCTGAAGCCGGGCACGTACAAACTAGCCAACGAGAAGGGCGAAGTCTTCGCTAACGCCTGGAACATCCAGCAGCTGCGTCGTTTCTATCCTTAGGCTCCTCGTGCTTTCCCATGTAACAGCTCATGCGACTCCTTAGTAATAATAAAAATCGTGTACAGTTTAAACATTGGAATTATCGCTCGTCTCACAAAAAATGGGGGGCGTAACGCCACTCTAGTGGATGAAGGAAGCTCTTTATTGCCATAAGACGCATGACCGGCGAACGGTCGTGTACAACAAACAACATACAAAGCCGCTCCTTCGCGGCCGAAAGACGCATGTAGCCATGCCCATTTCTCAACACTGGCGACCCTAGACCGACTAGGAACATCGCTAGTTTTCTTCTAACACCAGCATGGCCACATGCGCCGGGGCAAACGGGAGTTCTCCACGGCTGGCGCGGCAAAGGTTCAAAGAACCTCGTCGACCTCCAGGTCGCCACGCGCGCCCCGGTTGGTGAAACGACCTTCACCAACATGTCGAGGTCCTGAGTGGCGCAACGCCGGCTGCGACGCCCACCTATCAAGACGCGGCGCGCACCCGGAAGCAAGACCACTCTGCCACCAAAGCGCGCCGCCACCGGACGCCGTGGACGGGTGACCAAGCACCTGCCTCGTTCAACCATCGCCTGAACGCCGTCCAGCTCGAGCTGGAAGACGAGGCGCCGGTTCCCGACGGGGACAACCGCTGTCCGAGCATCAACCGGCCCGAGCCGGAAGATGATGCAGCGGTTGCCAACAAGGCAGGTGCAGCCGGCACCTTTTCTCCTTCATTTCCTCCCCCTTCGCTAGCATTCTTCTAACACCTAAGCTCCGCCCACCCTCGAGCTAAGTCAGGGGGGCGAGCTCCACCCCACCCTGCAGTTCTTAACTCTACACCCATGAACTCGTGAAAGGCTCACAGCACTTGTGATCCCTGCCGTCATGGTCGAGTCTATTTATAGCGCCCGCACCCTAGGCCCATCTCGCGGCATGCGCCTGATCCTCTGCGGACAGGACCCCTAAGGGGGCCCCCTGGCGAGAGGACAGCACGACAGGGGCGAGCGTCCCTCAGAAGGGAGACGCGCTCGACGCGTGGCTATCTGGCGGGGACGAGCACCACGGCCAAGGTCACGGGGCCACTGTTTCCACCAAAAAGGCGGAGCGGACGGCGTCAGAGGCTCAGCGAAACGGCGCGCAAAGTCGAGGCCGCAGCCCTCGCGAGCACGCCATCGCTCAGCGAGCGGCACGCAAGTCGAGGCCGCAGCCCTCGCAGCACGCCGTCGCTCGGCGAGCGGCACGCAAGTCGAGGCCGCAGCCCTCGCAGCACGCCATCCGCTCAGCGAGCGGCACGCATATCGAGGCCGCAGTCCTCGTTCAACGCTCTGTACGCTTACAGAATGACGGGACGCCCGTGACAAGACGAGACAGTGTGTGCCAGGCACCCATCGCAGACGCAGCGGAGCCAGGCACCCGTCGCATCACCTGCGCCGCCCCGACAAAAAAGCTAAGCTACCCTTCTACCCTACGGTTTCTTCGACGATCCATCTCTCCATCATTTCAATCACGATTTTCTACGCACGGGGCAGGGAGATTCTTTCTTCGCCTCACACGAAGACAAAAACTCCCTCGGGGGCTGCCACAGGGCACACAACCCTGGGGAGCAAACACTCTACCCTCGTTTTTTCTCGCGATTTCCTACAAATTTTCGTCACTTCTCGCAATTTTCTACAAGTTTTCATCGCTCTGTCACGTGTCGGTTGCGTGTACGAAGGAGTGACCGAAGTTGGGCGTCGATGGCTAAGGCAAAGGGGTGGCAATGTCGTGGGATAGCTTACGCCTCCGGGATACGGCATCCCCCCTTCGTCACCCTCGAACCTAAGCTACTCGCGGAGGGGCGGAGCGCGGCTGCTGGAAGTCCAAGAGTGTCGATGTCAAGGAAAAGCCTACGCCTTTGGGATACGGCGTTCCCCATCGACACCCCTGGGCTCGAGCAGTCCAAACTCTTCCCGTGCGCAGGGAGATGGTCTAACCCGGTCCAATTCCTTTCGAGGCACACAACCAAAGTGACAGTAAACTTAACGAATTTAGATGCGATCAAACACGATGATAAAACTCTCAAAAACATCCATAAGTTCAAAGCATAGAGACTCCTAAACTTATTACATATTCGCCTCGCAGGCGCCGGCGCAAGCAAAGTTCTTCAAGCAGCGCCATCCCCGTCGACGGCGCGCTCTGGAGAGGTGTCGTCGTCGCCCTCGCCTGAACCGGGGAGGATCTCGTCGGCAAAGAGCGTAGCGAGCGCGGCGGCCGTCTCTGCTACGTTGGCATCAGCCTGCTCGACCGCGGCCACCGCAGCGTCATCGTCGAGGCCCTCAGCGACGACGTAGCCCGTCGCCAGGGCGTCGAGTTGGATGAGGTAGTGCGTCGACACCACGCCAAGAGCCTTGCGGAGGCCAAGGAGAAACGCGTCCTTCACCCGCCCTACGACGCGGTCGCCTAGAGACCTCAGGCGGCTGGCCAGCGAACTGCCAGACTGGGCGCCATCCTCCTCGAACTCCAGACACACCGCGGCGGCGGCCTCTCGAAGCTCCTCGAGCTCCTGCTGCGAGGACGCGTAAGCGACCTCCACCGCCTCCGCCCTGGCCTGCGAGTCCGCCACGGCCGCTTGCAAACCTAGAATAAATCGAAAGGGAAAGGAACCTTCAGCGATAGGACCAGTGTGGACTTTGAAAAAACGAAAGGGTTACGCGGAGGCTCGAAGCTTACCGGCTGCCCGCTCCTTCTCAGCGGACCATTGCGTGCGGAGCGCGCACGACTCCTCCCGCAGCGCCGTCAACGAGGCCCCTTGTTCTTGGGTCGTTGACCGCAGCACCTCGAGAGCCACGCTATGCTCGAGGACTTGGGCCTCAGCCGCGGCAGCTGCTTCTTGTTGCTGACGGAGCGAGGCCTGCACCGTGGCGAGGGAGGCATCCTTCTCCCGCAGAAGAGCGTTCAGGCGCTCCACCTCGAGGGTCCTCTCTGCGGCCGCAGCGCGCAGAGCGTCGCGCTCCCCCTCCGCGCGGCTCAAGGACTCGCCGTGCGCGCGAGCAGCAGCCCACGCCTCGTTTGCCGCAGCACGAGCCCGGTCCACCTCAGAGCTCAGTTCGGCGTTCCTCTGCGTCAGGTCGTGGACGTAGGCGTGCTGGTCGGCAATGTGCGAGACCTTGGACGCCGCCAGGTCCCGAAGTTGCTGGTGCAAGGAAACAACACGAAGTTAAGGCATGAAGCGAAAAATCAAAGGGGTCAAAGGCGAAGAACACAAACTCACCACGTGCAGCTGGAGCCCCCTGGTCCGGTGAAGCTCGAGCGCGTCGGAGAGGGCGGTCTGGAGGTCGGTGCCGATCTGGTGATGCTCCAGCCAGAGCTGGTTCTCGTTCTCCGCGATGGAGACGAGTTCGTCAGGCACCCCAGGGCGGTCCAGCCCAAGCAGGCTTCGAAGGCCACCGCTCGTGCTGGCGCCAGCGCTGGCGGGAACGCTTCGACCCTCGACCGCATCCAGCCTCGAGGGCGCGGCTGGGTCCGCGGTCATGACGGAACTGGCCGCCGCAATGGCCCCCGCCGGCGCGGGAGATTCTACTGCGACAGCACCCCCGCTCTCGAGCAGAGGCGCCGCACTAGCAGGAGGGAGCGCCTGCACCTCGCGTAGGGGCTCGAACCCTGACGCCGGGTCTTCTTCGTCGGCGAGGATGTAGACCACCTCGCTCCGCGCGCGCCTCCCCTCCTCCTCGCCTGGGCCCGCGGGCTCTCCCGACAGTCCCTGCCCGACGGCCCCGGCGGGAGCCAAGTCTCGCTCCTCCGCGGCCCCTTCGAGGCCGAGCTCCCGCCGAGCTCGCTCGACCCCCCTGGCCATGGCCGCCTCGTAGCTGGCCACGAGCGAGGCCTCCGCCTCCCGCGTCGTGCGCGAGGGCGGGGCCTCGGAGTGGGGTGTCGAGTGAACCCTCGACTTGAGGGCTTTGACGGGAGCAAGCGTGGGGGCGGCGGGGGTAGAGGCCCCGCTAAGACAATCAAATCAAGGAGTTAGGAAGTCGACGCAAACATTAATCAAAACGAACTGTCGAAAGGGGATGGAACGCTTACCGCTTGACGCCCTTAAGCTTCCGCTTCTGGGAGCGGCGCGAAGACGCTTGCGCCGCAGGCGCGGGGGCTCGCTCGCTAGCGGCCCCGGCCCTCGCCGGCGGGGCGGGACGCCGGGCCAGTCGCGCCCGACGCGCCTGGCGCCGCGGCCCTCGCCGGCGGGGCGGGCGCCGGGGCAGTCGCGCCCGACGCGCCTGGCGCCGCGGCCACGAGCGGGGGCGCGCCTGGCGCCGCGGCCACGCGCGGGGGCGCGTCTGGCGCCGCGGCCACGAGCAGGGGCGCGCCAGGCGCCGCAGCCACGGGTGGGGGCGCGCCGGGCATCGCGGCCACGGGCGGGGGCACGTCAACGGCGCGCGCCACCGCCCCCGATTCGAAGAAGACCTCGTCGTCGGACGAGTCGTCCTCTTCTGGCTCGGGTGTGCTGTCGGGGGTCGGCAGCGGGGAGAGACCCTCTCTCTCCCGCCTCCGGTTCTCCTTCTGGTGATCATCCCTCCGCCGCTGCTTGCGGAGGCGCGTCTCCTTCTCCGCGTCCTTACGCGCCTTCTGCCGTTCGGCGTTCAGGCGGTTGGCCTCGCGGACATCAGGGAGAGGGGGAGCTGATCGGTGTCCCTTGTGGGTCAGCCCCTGAGAATACGAAGTTAGTTGCTTGAAAAAACTCGATACGAGCGCGAAAAGATTCGAAAACAGAAGGGAGAATACTCACGAAGGTGAGGTAGCCCTCGTCGGGGCGCATCTTGATGGCCCAAAGGACGTCGTCCTCGACCGCCATCTTGGTGCAGTCCACGGCACGCCGCGCCCGCTGGGCCGCCTCCGCAGCCGAGAGCGGCTCCTGGGCCATCCTCGAGCCCTCGAAAGGGGCCCCCGACGTCAGCTTGTAGAGGGGCAGGCTCCTCTGCATGAGAGGAACCACCCGCCGCAGCTGGAAATTGGCGATGACGGCGGCGGCGTTCAACCCCTTCTTCGCCAGGGATCGAAGCGCCGTGGTGAAGATCCCCAGCTTCTCTTGACGAGCTTTGGGGGAGACCCCCCAGTTCCATGAGAGCGGCTTCTCCGCCACGACCTTGTCGGTGTAGGGGGGGAGTAGGTTACCGTCGTTGCGCAGGTAAAACCACCCCTTGTCCCAGTCCGCGTTGTTGGACGTCATGGTGGTGGGGATGTAGAGATCTTTTCTCCCTTCCCGCAGCTGGAACATGACGCTGCCGGCGCGGACGAGCCTCCGCACCCCAGTGGCCCCGGCGGCGACGGTGTGGAGCTCGGCCCGGAACAGGTGAATCCACAACTCCCAGTGCACCGGGACCCCCAGGTATCCCTCGCATACCGCGACGAACACCGCCGCCTGGGAGATGGCGTTTGGGGCAAAGTTGTGGAGCTCCACCCCATAGTACGTGCACAGAGCGCGGATGAAATCCCCGGGAGGAGATCCAAACCCGCGCTCGTGCAGGCGAGCTAGGCTCACGATGTAGCCCTGGGGTGGAGCCGGCACCCTGTGCGAGGATGGCGGCGCCATCCACTCCGGCCGGTCAGCGGAAGTGATCTTGGGGAGCAGGCCTCTCGCGGCGAGCGACTCCAGGTAGTTTTTGTCGGCGGTGGACGGGCTCCACGGGGCAGCTTCCCTCAAGGTCACCATGGCTGAGAAGGAGGGGTGGAGACGGATTGGATCTAAGCTCTCGAGGGCTAGCAGGCGCGAAGAGGTGAAGGGAACGAAGAGACGGAGGGAACAAAGGTTTGAGCTAAGGTAAGGGAAGCTGACCCTTCCTCTCCCCGTATTTATCGACGAAATTTTACCGGGGCGCGGGTAAAGCGCGGCTGCGGGCACGCGTTAACTCCGCACTCAACCCTGTCGCTGACAAGCGGACCCCACAAACGTGGTGGGCCAACTTAAAAGTACAATTATGACTGTGGCCGCCCGAGGCGTCGCGGAGTCATGAAGCACGTCTAATCCAACCGCCCCGCCAGCGCCGCTCTCGCCTGAAAAGGCGCGCCACTGCGAACTGGCCGCGCCACGTTGGCCATGACTGCCTGACCGGACGCCTCGGACCCCGCCCCCGCCAAACCACCAGCGAATATTCCCTCGCTCCGCACCAGCACAGGTAAGGCATATGTCGCTCGAGCTTTACTGATCAGGGGGTCGAAGCCTGGCTCTCGTCGAGAGTTTCGACAGGCTCTCCAGATTAAACAGAGTCAGGGGCGGACGGGGCATGCACGAACACGCTCAACCTCGAACAAAGGCTTTAAGGTCTCGAGGATGCCCTGATCCGCGTTCAAGGCTAAACAAAGGAGGCCAGTTGAAGGATCCCAACGAGGGAGCGCATCGAGCCCTCGGTCCTAACGAACGGGACCGAGCCTTGCCTGGCGTACCTTTGTAAGCTTGTTCTGTATGAGACGTGTCTCCGGACCGCAAGCCGACCCCAAACGAACAGGGCACGGACGTCCACTTGAACCACCCGCTAACAGCTCACCGACACGTCCATGACTCGCGGCCCGCTCATGGGTAGCATGGAACTGTGTCCCCCCTCCTCCCGTGACGGGGCGACGAGGGTCGAAACTCATGATCAAAGGCCTCGCGAAATTGGCCAAGTCAGGGTTCGGTCCATAAGGGACGACCCATGATGGCTCGAGACAAGACAACCTGGAGTCTAAGGGCGAGAACAAGACCTTGGACGATGCAATTCACTCCTCCAAGGCCTCGGGGGCTACACCCGCGGGTGCGCTAGCGCGCCCCCACGGAAAGTTCTGCGAAGAGACCTCGAAGCACCCAAAACTTCAGTAAGAGCTCTAACCCATGCAGGTCTGACACCCATCACTGCATGGCCTCGGGGGCTACTGTCGGTGCCAATCCTGGGAGAGGCCCTAAAACAGCGATAATCACCAACTAAACCGCCGGAACCAATTAACCGAGCGAAAAACAAGTGTGGAAGCCTTGATCCGCTGTCGAGCTCGAGGGTGTCCTGCCCCCCTCGAGCGAGGCGGAACTCCGCCTCGCTCGAGACTTCTCGCTCGAGGTCCGGAGGCCGCTCTCGATGCCCAACTCCGCCTCGCTCGAGACCCCTCGCTCGAGGGCCCACTGACGGCTCACCTACCCATGGACAAGAGCATTAAATGGCTCTGCGCGGCCTGGGGCAAGGAAGTCAAGCAGCGAATCATTAGCCCATCCCCGGTCATCTCCGCCAACCCCTGACCCCGTGCGGTCATTTCCGACACCGTGCGGTCATCATCTGACCCCCTGCGGTCATCCTCTGCGTCATGCAGCGTGATGAACCTGTGTGGCGTCACGGGCCCGAGCGACGTGACAGCCCTGTACTGTCACGCTCCCCCGTTCTACCAACTCCGGTACGGGGACCCCTCGAACGAACAGGGGGAACCCTCGAACGGGCCCGTGGCCTGATGTACTTGATGATGACGACCCACGCCAGCCCATAAAATCAGAAGCATAAGGAGCGCACGTCATGTACAGGGAACGTCGCGTCTTGCGCCAGAACGCCATACGCCGGGGAGTCGCCTAATCCGACAACACAAGCCAAGACAAAGGTCACGCCCGAGGTCACGCCCCGTCGTACGCCGTCACTGTACTAAGTACTGTCCTCTTACTGTTTGTAACTGCCCCTCTTTGAACTATAAAAGGAGGAGGCAGCCCCACGGAACGAAGGACCGAAGACACTTATTCACACACTCACTACTTAGTTCACCCAAGAACACGACTCTCACTCGTTCTAAGGGACCTGGAGGCTCATCTTCCTCTCCCGCCAAGCTTGTAGCCCCCCTACTGCGAGCACCCCCGGTGCGAGGCAATACAAGTGCGCAAGCACACCCTGCTGGACGTACGATCGGTAGATCGGAACCAGGATAAACCTCGCGTCACCATATTGCCCTTGCATCGACCATCGAGAGACGGGACACAGCGCACTTTTCTGCAGGTGATTGGAGCCCCGCGCGGTTCCGGCACCGACAAACTCATTCTGCTTTGTTTTATTAATTTTCCTGCGTTCCTTTTGGTGTGTTCTAATCCCCTGAAGATACTGGGAAATCTTGATAGCCTTGCAATTCAGCCTGCATGCTTGTCACAACTGTGGTTATAAAAATATTAGCATTTGTTCCAAAAAAAAGATAGGATTTCAAAATTGAAAAGAAGAAATACCCATTGGCAAGCAAGAAAATATTGAACTTTTTTTTTTGAAATTAGAAAATATTGAACTTGGCTAGTAACAAATGTTTAAGCACCATTAATACAAAGTGGTACATAATTGTTACTCCGGTAGATTCTCCCTGCTTATCAAATGAAAATGTATAGCATGATTTCTTAATTCTTACTATTTACAACAAGGAAACGGAAGAGTTCATCTCTATTTCCTTCAAACTACCCTGGCCTACACAGATGCGTAACAACTTCATGGTAGATAAACAAATCTAATGTGTACCTTTCGGAAAGAATTTGGATACGTACACCCAGAGGAAGTAACATTGGATCAGTATACCAAGACGAACTGAACAACAATCATGAAGAAAAATTATGTGCAGTCTAACGAAACAAAGGGATCGTGTGCGCAAACTGATATGTGTGTCTAGAAAACAGTAAAAAACAGTAAAAAAACATGTGCGATGTATGTCCCCCGAATTCATTGGTCCCCTGAGGCTTGTGGCTTGTGTGCTGCAGATATGGCTGTATCAAGCCAGTGCACCTAACCAGTTGAGCTTGAACGACTGGCCTGTGCAGAGCACAGGGACGCGTCCTCGACAACCGCCATCACCCTCCCATTTTACCATTAGGAGACGTTGCGCATATATACTAGTCGGGGTGGGTATAATTAACCGAGGACCGAAGACCAAACCGAAATAACTGAGAACCGAACCGAATTAACCGAAACCGAAATAATCGGTCAGCAGTTCGGTCCCTCGTTCCAACTAACCGAAGTTTTCTCGGTTTATTCGGTTCCAACCCTCGGTTAACCGAACAGACCGAAATACACCAGGCCCATGGAAGCCCAGCAATTCACGGCCCAATAACAGCCAACCCTAGATATTTAAGACGAGCGCTTCTCCTTGCCTTAAATATCAAATGGCAATTCACGGTACAGTCGCCCTCTCGCTCCCACTCCGCTCTCCACCCAAGCAGCGCAGCGCCGCAGGCTCCAGCCGGCCTTGCCCACTTCGCCCGGTGCCGCAGCCTCCAGCCGCTGTTGCCTGTTTGACGACCGCTGCCTTCAATCGATAAGCTTGCCCTTGCCTGATCGTACTCGTTCACCACTCCACCGCAGCCGCTCCCATCGGCGAACGTGACCTCCAATCTTGCTGCCGGCAGCAGCACCTACTCCCTCGACAGCTGGGTGTCGAGCATCGGCAGATCGAGCGCACAACGGCTTGGCCTGGGCTGGGCGTTCACACAGCAGGCCGGAAGAAGTCGAGGAGGCTACAGGCCTACAGCGATTTGATTATTTTGTGATTTGGCCGTCCGTCCGCCGGTCCGCGGCTCCATGCGACGGGAAGGCATCAAAGATTATTATGTGATCTGTACATCGATCTCAACGTGTATGGTTCGTCCACTAGTCTGGACTTGTTTATCTATCTGAATACGTCATACGTGCAGTGTTTGACATGGCTCGATTTTCTATATCCTTGTGCTTCAAATTAGTAGATTTTCTTGTTGCTTTGATTTGTTGTCTCTTATTCTATTTCTCAATTGAATCGGTCTCTTCGGTTAAGACCGAGACCGAAACCGAAGTACCCGAAACCGAACTCGTCGGTCTTGAGAAATTTTAGAGACCGATCGGTCTCAGTTTTTAGATAACCGAAATTTAGAATAGACCGAGGAACCGATCGGTTCGGTTCGGTCTGACCGAACGCCCACCCTGATATTCAATTAGCTTTTCGATTTTGTGATCACCATTTGATATTTGTGGGTTGAGCTGGGATTTGGGCGGCTGTACCGTGCCGACGCACAGTATGGCACGGAAAGTCTTCTACTGGGTCCAAACGCGGTCCATGGTACATATTCGTGACGTGCTAGCCCACCAATAACCACGCATGCATGGATCATGTGTGATGTCAAGCGCTGTCGTGGACTTGCTCTGTCCCGTAGCTTGCCTCCGCGTCCGTGCTTCGTTGGCTAGCTAAAAGAAACGTGCTCCCTCTATAAAAAAATGATGTTTTAGGATTTCTCAAACAGGTTAAGAATGAATAGAAAAGACGCATATATCTTCAGTTAGTTGAGTTACAGGTATAAGTTAGAGAAAATTTTATTTCCATTTAATTAGGCATGTACAAGTTTAATGCGTCAGATTATTCTTACACGAGATTTAAATCCCAAAACATCATTCTTTTGGGACAAATTATAAATGCTAGAACATCATTCTTTTTTGGACGGAGAGAGTATATGGTTATGCCATAAATGTTGATTGCGCATGATACGTTCCTATCCATCCTATTATTAGAGCATCTCCAAGAGGCTAGCAATAATCCTAGCTAAATTTAAAGATTAGAAGGCTAACAAAAAAAAGCTTTCTAAAAATAGAGGTAAACCAACCAACTCTTTAAAACTGGTCTCTCCATATGTTATAGCGCCAGTAGGCCCACATGTCATCCTCCGTTCTTATCTTCTTCCTCTCCCTTCACCTACTCTGGCTCCTACCTCGATGGGTAATCTGCTGCGGCTCGTCTTCCTCAACTGCTTCGTCAACGACTGCGGCACCTCCGTGCTTGTCTCCCCGCTCTCCTCCTCCACTGCCGCGGGCGCCGGCAGGCTGCGCCGGCGTGGCCGCGCCGTGCAGGTGTGGGACTGTGGGCGATGGAGGAGGTGGAACGACCGCTGGCAGGAGCGCAAGAAGCAGTCACAAGGTGTCGCTACATTCCACTGCTCCCTGGAGTCTCTATGCGTGCAAGCACAAGGTGTCGGGATGGATTTCTTGAGCAAGCTGAAGTTTTTTTTTGAAATTGATGAGCAAGCTGAACTCTGGAAGGAGGTACTGCACATGTATGAAACATCCGATTAGTATTTGTTCCATCTTGATTGGGTTGATTTGTTTGATTTCTTTTCCCCGCCTCCGCAAGCTCAGGAGCTCCACTTCGCGTCGGCGACCCTCCATCTCATCTTTGGCGCGAGCAAGACCTCCGGCGGCACGAGAGGGCAGGAGGACGGGAGACGCGCGGGAGGGAGAGCGGGACCACGAGAGGTGGGTGGCGAGCCGTGCTCGCTCTGCAAATAAAGCCAGCGGAAGGAGCGGGATACAGAGGGGGATAGCGTGGAGAGGGTTTTGGAGAGGCTGTTGGATCCCACTTTTATCACAATTTTGCTATTTTTAGCTAGCCAACTTATTTTACAGAGGCTCTTTGAGATGCTCTTAGAATTGCATTAATGTGAGGAAGTTAGTTTGACAATCTTGTTTCGTTTTGTCAAATTGGTTGGAAGGGCAAAAGCTCGGATATTCTTCCATATGCGTGGCTGAATGAAAGTTTTAACTGTTTAGAATGCACGTTGAATCTTACGGATTTGTAATGGTTGACCAAAAAAGTAAGTCTGTCGCTAACAAAGAAATTCATATGTTTTGCAGAAATCTTTTATATATATATATATATATGTTTCAGTCGCTCTGTGTCTTTGTCTATCATCTATAGTCGTGGCCGGTCCAACCGCGATCTGCGAGGAAAGAGAGGCCGTCGATCGAGAAGATTTGTATGATACCATGCCTGCACCTAGCTGAATAGCTGATCTCACGGTTCACGCTGACATCGGAAAGAAAGAAGCACGGCTCTAGCTTGCACCCGTGCTATGGAATTGATCCTGATGCTTCATTCGCATAACCATACAAGGCATGCATGACCCGATACGGCCGGTCTATGCATTTTCCCCCCGACATAATCTAGTAATCTACTCCGTACCCGTGATCTAATGATCGTTCCGGGTCGCTTCCAACCAAGTTCCAATTAAGCTTGTAATGCTTGGACAAGTCGTCTAACGCTTGCATCAAACATAATACGCTACCGTATATATACAGTGCCCCCACTATACCTCGTACTCCCCACAAGCAGAGAGATCCGAGCACGACAGCAAAGCTGAGCTTGGCGCGCGCCACCATGGACGCGACGGCTACCGGCGCCGCTGCCCACAGCGAGGATCAGAACGGAGTTGGCAGAGACGGCCATGAGGAGAAGAAGGATGCCAAGGCCGCGGCGGCGGCAGCAGCAGCAGCAGCCAAGAAGGTGTCGCTAGCTGCTCGGCATGTTCCGGTACGCCGACCGCCTGGACGTGCTGCTGATGGTGGTGGGCACGGTGGGGGCGGTGGCCAACGGCGTGGTGGAGCCCCTCATGACCGTCCTCTTCGGCAACGTCATCAACTCCTTTGGCGACAGCACGACGCAGAGCATCATGCGCAAAGTCACCAAGGTGAGCGTCGTAAACCGGTCGCTGCCAGAGGCCGCGAACCAGAGCTTCGTCGTCCTCTGCTATCTGGAGGCTTGATGAGCAGTCGGTTCTAACAGTCGGCCTTCTTCCTCCAGGTTGTTCTCAACTTCATATATTTGGGCATCGGGGCAGCGGTTGTCTCTTTCCTTCGTAAGTGGAATTTTATTCTGTTTTTGATTCAATGAAAACATGAATGTGAAGTAATACTGGGAAAAAATATTACTAGTGTACGAACTAAACTAAAACTATATCTAATATGTGATATATATAAAGTATAAATTGATTTCTCTATTATCATTGTGTTCACGGCATTTAGTAATCTCAAAGGAACTATTGTTAGTTTTTAATTCTACTTGTATGGTTCAAATGCTAATACAAGGCTTACCTTTCACTTGTCCCAGAGGTCTCGTGCTGGACGATGGCTGGAGAAAGGCAGTCAGCCCGCATCCGTTCTTTATACCTTAATGCAGTCCTGAGACAAGATATTGCATTCTTCGATACAGAGTTGACAACAGGTCAAAAGCAGTTTCCGGGATGTCCAGTGATACCCTAGTGATTCAGGATGCTCTCGGCGAGAAGGTATTAGATTTATGTTCCGCCACATATCACAATCAGAAGCGCACACAGACCTGCAAAAACGCGAGATAATGCACGCATTGTATTTGTTTTACATTTTCAACAAAAATGAATTAAGGACATTCCATACTCTGCATCAAGTCTTACCTTGTGATACTGGTGCAGTGGTGCTCTGTTATTCATAAATCTATTAACTTATCATTTACAGGCAGGAAAGCTTCTACAACTCGCATCTGCCTTTTTTGGTGGTTTTATAATAGCATTCACAAGAGGCTGGCTCCTCACTCTTGTCATGCTAACATCACTACCACTAATTGCTATTGCCGGTGCAGTTTCTGCGCAGTTTCTAACCAAGGTTTCTAGCCAGAAACTGACATCTTATGGGGATGCTGGGGACATAGTTGAACAGACCATTGGAGCTATACGGACAGTGAGTTCAAATTATATATTAATCATTTCACAGCAAATCAATTACTTTGTAAATAGAGGACAGTAAGTTAGTACGATATCTTGTTTTAATATACAGGTAGTTTCGTTCAATGGCGAGAACAAAGCTGTTGCAATGTATAAAAATTTGATCAAGAAGGCATACAGGACTGATATTTTGGAAGGCCTCATCAATGGTATTGGCATGGGATCTGTCTTCTGCATTTTGTTCAGTAGCTATGGCCTAGCTTTCTGGTATGGTGGAAAGTTAATCATTGACAAAGGCTATACTGGAGGGAAGATTATCACAGTTTTGTTTGCAGTGTTAACTGGCGCTACGTGAGCTTCTGAAACCCTAACATTAGAAATATGAAACAACACAGTTTCAGTCATATAGATCTGTGCTTAGTATTCGCATGATCGTACCTTCATGATATCTCTTATATATATTTGCTCAACAAAGTGTGCATACATGCAGGATATAAATAGTAGTTATGCAAATATTACTTCATATCCAGAAATCAAAAAATTTAGTTTGATCATTGTACATAGTAAAATAATAATTTCCTGAACATGCCACAATTCAATTCTTTGTAACATCTTTAGGTAATGCAACACCCTCTTTTCTGCAATTGCGGAGGGTCAATCTGCAGCATACAGATTGTTTGAAACCATTGAAAGGAGACCAGAGATAGATTCAGATGATACCAGTGGTGTGATCTTAGAAGATATCAGGGGTGATGTTGAGCTAAAAGATGTTCACTTTCACTACCCGTCAAGACCTGATCAATTGATATTAGATGGATTGTCATTACATGTTCCCAGTGGGACAACAATGGCTATAGTTGGAGAGAGTGGAAGTGGCAAGTCAACTGTTATCAGCCTAGTCGAGCGATTCTATGATCCACAGGCTGGTGAAGTTTTGATAGATGGCATTAACATCAAGAACATTAGGCTTAACTGGATAAGGGAGAAGATTGGTCTGGTCAGCCAAGAACCGGTGCTCTTTATGACCTCCATTAAAGACAACATAATGTACAGTAAAGAAGATGTGACACTAGAAGAGATCAAGAGAGCAGCTGAGCTTGCAAATGCAGCAAACTTCGTCGACAAGTTACCAAATGTATGAAAAAGAAAAATTGAATATTTGCACTAACAAGCAATTAACAATAGCAATTAATTTAACAAGCACTTAACAATGTTTCCACCAGGGCTATGATACAATGGTTGGGCAACGTGGCGCACAACTTTCTGGAGGACAGAAGCAAAGAATTGAAATAGCAAGAGCCATCCTTAAGGATCCAAAAATACTTTTGCTTGATGAAGCAACAAGTGCATTGGATGTGGAATCTGAGCGGATAGTTCAGGAGGCACTGTATAGGATAATGGTGGAAAGGACCACAATTGTTGTTGCTCATCGATTAAGCACTGTAAGGAATGTTGACTGCATAACAGTTGTTCTTCAAGGGAAAATAGTAGAACAAGGTTTGATTCTCTTAGATACTTTTATTTTCCAGAAATTTTCCTTGTCAAGCAATGTTAATCCAATTACTGCACAAAATATATTTTATATACAGGCCCTCATGATGCACTGGTGAAGGATCCCAATGGTGCATACTACCAACTTATTAGGCTACAAGAGACTCATGCTAATGAAAGGCGTAAAAAGACAGATTCTGGGGTGCCAGATTCCAGATCAAAAAGCACCAGCTTTTCACTTAGACAGTCAATGAATAAAGATTCTTTTGGTAATAGCAACAGATATTCCTTCAAGAACCCTATAGGATTGTCGGCTGAATTACATGAAGATAGGAACTCAGTTGGACAGAAAACAGAAGGGCTCTCAGATGTTGTGGCACTTAAGAAAGCACCAATTGGACGTCTCTTTAAGCTTAACATTCCAGAAGTTCCAGTTCTTCTATTAGGCTCTATAGCAGCAGCGGTACATGGAGTCATTTTCCCTTTGTTCGGTATATTAATGTCTGGTGTTATAAAATTGTTCTATGAACCACCAGATAAGCTGAAAAAGGATACTAGCTTTTGGGCACTGATATCTGTTGTTTTTTTTTAATGAACCGCACAAGATAGTGCGTGTTTCATTGATATAGAAGAAAAAATACAAGTCTACAGCCCTGGAAGACCATAGCCAGGAAAAGAAAAGAAATAAAAAATAAACAAGTTCCAACCGGTTGGATTGAGACATCAACACGGTCGAAACACTACTGTACAACGGAGGTCAAAACGTGACTTAACCGCTACGGCTATCAACCATACCCGCAAGGAAGAACAAAGTCCTGCAGGTAAGGGACGAGAGGATGATGTGTGTTTGAATGCGTGTCCTCATTTTTTATTTAGTTTTTTATTTTTTCTGGTGATTTATTGTTCTCTGAAAATTAAATCTAAATTACAGAAAATACTAGAAATTATCAGGAGCGTACAGTCCCATTTTGATGATTTTTAGCGCCTATCATGGTTTGTTAAAAACATATGCAAATTGACAGCTTCAAAATGGTCATTGACCTAGGAGTTAGGGTTGCAATTTGATTACAAAAATTAGGGGTAAACACTAATATTCAATTGGTCTTAGATGATTTTGTTGTCTGCTTATTTATGATACTGAAAAGAAAAAAAACTTGCCCTTTTTTGCAGGAGCACTTAGTTTATGTTGAGTCATGTTAATGTTTGTCATGTTGAGATCAAGCGCATCATCTGACGTGTAGCTTCCTGACCATGTCTATCTATACAATTTAGAATGTTGCAGTTAAGGTAAATGTTCTTTTGCTTCCAAAAAGGAGATTTCCTTGCTGATAAATTCACATAACAGAAATTGTGGCACAAGGATCCATCCATATATTGCTCTTCAGGTCACCTCCCGAGTCCCGATTTCCCGACTGTCTGACTGGTAATCTATCTGTTATGCTATTTTAAGCACAACCTTACTCTGCTGAGGGTCTATTTTCTTGAGATTCACTTAATTATCCCTCGAGTAGTAATTATTACACACATTTGGATAGCACTACTAAATATACCGAGCAATGCCCCATGAGTTGGAATTGGATAGACTTCACGTGAGCCTCAAATAGGCTTTTATTTAGTTGGGGTTAATGTTTGTGTAAACTAATACAATTAACACTTTCTACAGGAAGAAAAAAACTAAGTTGTATGAGTGTTGCCTAAATTAGTTCGATTATGGTTTTTATTAAAAAAATAAATTGGTGTTAGAGTGCAGAACTGAAAAGGTTGTCCTCTGCAACATTGTCATAGATTAACTGTTCTGACTATGTGTTCTACTGTCGCTCAATTTTCTAAATTCGCATATGAATTTTGACAGTGTCCATGAGCAATTGTATAACATGGAACAACAATGGCGAGGAGCCGAGGAGACCCTACTTGGACACAAATGCCAACTTTATTGGATCACCCTGGAGGTATGCTTATTGCATTCAAAATTCAATACAGCAAGTTTACCAATTCTGTACCACAAAGTTTGCTCTACTATGTTTTCCTTAAACTTGGGGACATAAGGTAAAATTAACGATTTGATTACAACTTGCAGGTGTACACTAAGCCGTTTGGCTTCATCAATTGTCAGCAGTGGAGAAACAAGGCAACCTGTATGTAGTCCTCTACAGCCTTTGGATTTACAAAATTTCACCAAAAAAACATATTTTGAAAAAGAAAAGCAGTTGTCATCCGAATCCTATTAACAACTAACTCTGAATGGCCCCGTGGAGATGCATAGCCGCGTAGTCACGTAATTCATCTCAAGTTCTGCTGCCCAATGTTGTACTGATATGTTGGATCAATTTCTACTTGATCAAAGAAGCGAGAACAAGAGAAATTCATGCTACTGTACTCCCTCCGGTTCGGTAAAGGAAGTCGTTTTGGACAAGATTTGAGTCAAACATTGGGAATATAAATCGTGAATAACTTTTAAGTCGTTGAGTTTGGAAATGTGAAAACTACATGAATAGATTTGTCTTGCAAAATACTTTCATAAAAGTATACATATGTTAGTTTTTAATAAATATCTTTATAAAAATAAAAAGTCAAAGTTGTACTTTGGAGACCGTGTCGCTGTCCTAAACGACTTCTTTTACTAAACCGGAGGGAGTACTTGCTTAAGGTAATAATGTTAGCTTAACACACGTGTCTTGATTTTGAAGCAATAATTTTTGCAACCCAAAAGTAAACTGATTTAGTACTGTACATTCGCATAAAGATATGAATGCCTTACTAATTATCAATGTTGAATTGTAATTACGCCTAGAGAGAGAGGTGTCTACTGTGAGTAAACGCTAAGTAATCCGACAAATCGATCCTCATCTACGCCTAGAGAGAGAGGTGTCTTGATGCTTTTCAAACGGAATTAACATGAGCATCACATTTCTTCTTTCTCTGTCCTGATTTAACACTTAACAGAGGCTACTTTTTTTTTGAAACACAGACGCAGACGCTCACAAACGCACGCACACTCAACCCTATGAGCACACGCACGTAACCCTGCCCCTATGAGCACCTCCGAGAGACTGAGCCGGCTGATCCTCGAGATTGACGAAGTCACCGCTGGCGCCTCGCTATCGATGGGCACGTCGCCTACCACTGAAAGAATAGCGCCGGTTAAATCCTAAAATAAATCCAGGAAAAGGTACGAGCACCAAGATTTGAACCCTGGTGGGTAGCGTCCCACTGGACCGTACTACCATTGGACTACAAGCCAATTCGCAGAGGCTACTTATTTTGAAATGACCAAATTTGATGTTTGCAAATCAAGGTCTACATATCATATGATTTTAAAACATTTCCATTATGGATTTTGTGAAAAGTGTATAGGCTTGCTTCTTCCATGTTTGCAGGCTAAATATTTTGAAGCTATTCCATAAGAGTTTCTAAAGTTTGACCAATGTAAGAACATCAAATTTTTTGTGCATGGATAGAATAGTATAAATTTTACTAATTGTTATCGTTTCAACAAGAAATTTGTATATTATTTGATTAGTTGGTGATCGAAGAATATAAAATTTAAACATGCCATGGTTTATTAAAAAAACAAAAGAGGCAGACACACATCAGTACCTCTTAGAGAATATAGATGTTCTAAATGCTCCAAAGTACTTAACAAGTTGACACTGTTAATCACAAATAGGACATCTTTGCTCATTGCAGCATAACGCCATCATCATCACGAGAAGTCAAATTAGTAAGGCCTATAATTCTTAAAATATCACAGCACACCCCTTGCGGATCTAGGTAATTCTTCGCAAATGCCTCGAGCATTGTAAAATAAGTGTGGTCGGGCGCCCAATGTACGTGTGGGTATCCATTCCTTGCTAGATTAAGGGTCATAGACTCAAGAGCATTAGCACTCATTAGAATATATTTTGCCAGCTCCAATTGACCCGACAATCCAAACAGCCCAGTCACGTGGACCGTCCTGAGGTGATCGTGCATGTGTGGGCGGATACAATCAGTTGTCTTCAAAAAATGAGGGCTCGAGTCAAAACTGTTCAACTGCATCAACAAAACACTAATGAGTACCATATTTTCATTAATAAATATAGAAAACAAAAGAAAAGATGAAATAGAAATATGCCTGTAATTTCATATGGCTACAAAAAAAGTCAATCGGTCTGAAAATCATGACTTCCAAATTTATATTATGGATCAAACACAAGTGTAATGCGCGGATCTCTAATTCCGTGTCATTGCATTGTCTGGTGTAGTTATACTGTGCTCCCACCATCCTTAATATAAGGGGTTTTGAATTCGTCCGCAAACTATTCTAAGTTTGACCATATTTACAGTAAAGAACAATAATATTTATAAGATATCAAATGAGCTGATCTGTTATAAAATTTATTTTCATTGATAACTTTTTGATATGGATGTTAAAACTCTTCTCTGTGATTTGTTCAAATATACTCCAGACTCATGATTCTCATGACACGAATTGCAGCAAAGCATATTTACAAGGTACTAATAGGCGAGATAAATGTGCAGTGATACCATTTAAGACGGTTACTTGTTGGTGGTACAGCACATGGCGAAATGTTCTTTGCAAGGACAAAGAAAATCCCATAACAATTGAACTAAAAAAAGGATCCGGCTAGGACGTACAAGTTGTTATGGGGCAAGAAAAAACTAACAAGAATGAGAAGGAATCAAAATAGCTCAGCAAATTAATTATGCAAATGGACATGATCTGCTTACATGCAACACAAAATGCTCCAGTTGAGGTGCTGACTCAAGAATTTGAGTCAGCCGGAGGACGACAAGAGCAGGGCAGTTGACGGCGTGCCTGGGGTGGCACAACAAGATGGCGAATGACGGAGTCGTAGATGCTTAGCCACTCAAGAGCAGGGCAGTTGGATATGAAGGGCGTGAGATCCCCCAGGTTAGCGACGAACTTCAGCTCCAGCTTCTTCAAGGCTTTGAACCCGACAAGGAAGCTGCTGCCATCGGGCGGCGCCGCCGGCAGCTCTAAGCTGACGTGGCCGAGGAGCAGAGACACGACGCTGGCAGTGCAGGAGGAGGAGCAGCTGGCTCGCCGGCAACCTGTACTTGTCTGGGCTGGCGACGACGGTGAGCTTGAACTTGAAGAAAAATTCCAAAGGCTAGCTGGGTTGTTTACGGACATCTCGTACCATCAAGTCAGGATCAAACTTCGGCCGCTTCCGGTGGCCAGCCATGGCGCAGGCGGGGTTTGTTGTTGGTGATCGGATCGCCTCCAAACGCGAGCCAAGCCGCCAAGGCAACTTGTTTTTTATATATGCGCCTATATACGGTATATATACATATAATTGAAGCCGGTCAGGTACAGGGAGGGACAAGATTGGAGTCTTGGACTAGCACGTACCGGTCCGCGTTACAACATGTACACGTCATTTGGTCCCGTTTTGCAACGCCTCCAAAGACAAGAGAACGCCTCAAGAAAGCTTTGAACGCACATACTTTGAGAAAAATAAGACCAGTCTGAGGGAAGCCTCCAGTCTCAACACGCCGGCATCTCGTTTTCTCACCGTTCAAACTGATTTTCCCATGAATGTAAAAAGAACGAATAAAAGTTAAAATTAAATTTGATGGTCGTATTGATTGATTGATTATAGAACGGAGCGATTACATACTCCCTTCGGTTTATACTCCCTCCGGTTTAGTATTAGAAGTCGTTTTGGACAAGGTTTGAGTCAAACATTGGGAATATAAATCATGAATAACATTTAAGTCGTTGAGTTTGAAAATGTGAAAATCATATAAATAGATTGGTCTTGAAAATTACTTTCATAAAAATATGCATATATAACTTTTCAACAAATATTTTTATAGAAAAGAGAAGTCAAAGTTTTGCTTTGGTGACCGTGTCGCTGTACTAAACGACTTCTAATACTGAACCGGAGGGAGTATTTATACTCAGGCAAAAGTAGCGCTAAAGTGACCAAGGTGCACTGCTTAAAAGACTTGTGTAACTTTTTAGGTTTATGTGGTGACTTTTAGCTTAGCTAGTGATAACATATGAAAATATTACTAGTATGTATACTACCAAATAAATTCACTGTCAAGACATGATCTGTCATCTGAGATATACTTTTAGTTAACAAAATTAATTAATTTAATGTTGTAGATTTATATAAATTTAGTAAAATTTGACAAGTTTGGCTAATGATGGAACTTCAAATATTTTAGGGCAGCAAATAAAGTTTGGCTAATGAGACATGATCTGTTGCCTCTGTTTGTTGCAAACAAAACCAGCAAGCGGCAGACACGAAGGGAGGAGTTCGTACTCCAGATCTGATAGGCGCGAACACCATGCGTTTAGGCAACACACACGTAGACATGCTGCAACGATCGATCGATCGAACTCATAATTCACTAGTACTAGTACGTATTATACTTAAGTATGTAGTACATGTATCGCAAACCCCACACATACCGTACTTACCAGTGCAGTGTACCAGTATATACATCGACCATAACGCAGGTAGGTACAGATCGATCAGACAGCATATGAGAGATCGATCGGACGAGTTATGGCCAACACCCTCCCTACTCCGCCACTCGAAAACGTTGTGATAATCCCTACCTGAAATCCGCCCTCTATTAAGGACCGTTGGATGGCGCTTCAAGATTGGTGCGGGTATACAGCGTGGAGAGGCAGGTGCTGATGTAAGCATGATGTAATGCTGACGTAAGCATGACAAATCTCTTCTTCTTCCTCCGGCTGCCGTCCTCCTCTTCTTCCTCCGGCTGCTGTCCGCCTCCTCTTCCTCCGCGCACCATCCGCGGCGGGTTGTGGGTGAGGCGGCCGGCGGCGCGTCGCCGCCGGTCGCGGGTGGCGGCGGAGGCGGGGGGCTAGGGTTAGGGTTAGGGATTTGGGTTATTGGGAATGGAGGATTCCAAGGCCAACGGGATTTAGATGGTGGGCTGGCGGGCGGCGGCAAGACCGGCGGTGGCTGCGGGTTGTGGGCGGCGAGGCCGGGCGGCGATAGCGCCGCCGGCCGGGTGGTGGAGGACCCCCGGCGGGCGGTGCCGGCGGCGGGGGCGCAACGTTTCGAAAGGACGGGGTGGTGCAGCGGCGGCGGAAGGTGGGGCGGAGTGGCAAGGCGGCGTTCACGCCGGCGGCCGCGGGCTGCGGTGGATGCCGGCGGCCGCGGGGTGGCTTTCGAGCCGCTGACGTAACCTTCCGGTTGATGACGTGGGGATGACGTGGGGATGACGTAATTGGAGGCGGATCTCCCGTGTTGTCTAATACATCCGCATCGCTCCACCACTATACGCAGCCCAAGCCCAACCCGTATGCCATTGCTGATTGCGTAACAAAGCCACTGATATACCCGCCCCCGCAGCAGGCAGGTCAGTCAGAACTCAGAAGGCAACGGCGTCAAGGCGAGCGCTGATCGCCCGCAGCTGCTCCCTGGCGGACGCGCGACGATCTGGTGCAGCTCCCGCCTGGCCCCGTCCACGTCGCGCGCCCACTGCTGGGAGCCGAGCGCTGCGCGGGCGCGCGCCTGGGTGCGAGCAACAGCACGAGCATGGCCAGCCCCCTGCCGCCCCGGAACGACTGGCCGCACGGTGAAGTTGAACAGGTCGCCGGAGAGGCTCTGGTCGGCGGCGTAGACATCCACCCGCGCGTTGAAGAGCGTGTCCTGCTGGGTCAGCTTGCCGTCCAGCCCCAAGCCTTCGTCCGCCATCCTGAAGGGAATGGCGTTGTAGGATCCGGCCAGCCAGGCGTCCCTGAGGAACCGGCAGTCGTTGACGGAGGCGGTGGGGAGCACGATCGCGTGGATCGTGCCGGTGATGGGCCCGTCCACGGCGGCGATGGCAGCGTTCAGCCCCCGCAGCGACCCAATGCTGATGCAGTAGTCGCCGGCGGCGACCTGAGACGGGGTCAGGAGGTCGGCGGCGGGCACGTACTCGGTCATCATCGCCATATCCGCATCCTGCAGTCACGAGAATACCAACCAGATCAAGCAGGCCAACGAATTATATGAGTCAGTTAGCAGGGCGAATGCAGACAGGCAATGCAAGTATGTGATCGACGTTCACGTACCAAGTCGAAGTCCGGAAGCTCGACAGGCTCGTTTGCTGCCTCCATCACAGCTTCGAATTCTGCGCAGGCATCAATTCAAACGGATGAACCACAGAATTCTATTCTAAGTACTCACCAAATCAAAAACGATCGGCATCCACACAAGATATCGATCTGAATAGTACAAAACGAGAGAAGATTATATCGATCTATTTGCCAAATTAAATTGGCCAGCATTGGCCATATCTGAATTAATCGCAGAGCGATCGCTTCACCCACAAAACACACAAAAAAAAACGCATACCAATCGCGCATCAATTCAAGCTGAAGACGCGCGGTAGCCATCTGCATTCCGAACGCACAGATGAACAACCACGCAATCCGATGAACCACAGAAAATGGATCGGATCCAAATGTAAAAAAAAAAAAATGGGATCATTACTGGTGTGGCAGCCGAGCAGCAAATTAAACACTCGAATCGCATGCAAATTAAACTCTCACACATCAGTTTTATTACTCTGTTCACCACGATATCGATCCCTAACGAAAACATTGACAGGAACGCGATGCACAATTGCGCAGCAACAGGATTAATCACCACGCGACAAAGGGACTACTCGATCAAAGCAGGAACACTAGACTCGATCCAGGATTCGAGATGCACGTACGTACCTACTTGTAGAGTCGTAGGCGCGTTCTCTTCCTGCGGAGACTGCGCTTCGCGATTCGATCCGGTTGGAGGAGCAGCCAGCAGGAGGCGGCGGCAAACCGAAACAGGGGGGGAGAAGAGAGAAACGGAAGACGGGAAGAGAGATTGCTGGAAAAGGGTCCGGGGGTCGCATTAAATAGAGCGGATGACGCCAGCAACTGGCAAGTGGCAACCGCCTCCCGCCAGCAGGGCAGCAGCTGCGCTGCTCGGGCTTGACGCCGCGTCATCGCTGACATGTGGGCTCAGGAAAATACAGCCCACATGTAAGTGGAAAATGAGTTGACGTCGCACGTTTCTCTTTCCCGAGCGATTCGCACGAGTCGCTCGCCTCGTGCCCCGGCTATAGATGTCGGGCCTGACACGATGGGCGGCACGATGCACGACACTAAAAACACAACACTAACACGACACTAACACGATGTCGTAGTGTCAGTGCCGACACGACACGATGGTTGGGCCGTGTTTGGGCCGCGACCTCGGCACGCAGTGCCAACACGAACACGACACGATTTTTGACCAGGCACGATGCGGCACGATTACCTCGATCATAGTACTGTAAAATAGATGTCTCTGTTAAAATATTTGATGAGATGTATATCTTTATATGATTTATGATGTTTATATGAATTTATGATGTTGATCAATGTTCATATAAGTTCATGATGAAATGGATGAAACTGATGCATATCTAGATGAATTTGTGATAAATATATAAAGTTTGGAATTGAATGAGTGGATGCATAGTGCCAGTGCCGGCACGAGCACGATGGGCCATCGGGCCCATGTGCCGGCACGACACTATAAAAACGACATAGTGTAGTGTCTGGGCCAGAAGGTCGGCACGATAGCACGACGCGACACGACACGATTAGTGTTAATGCCTATTAGTGTCAGTGTCTAATAGTGTCGGGCCAAATAGTGTCAGTGTCGTGTTGTGCCGGGCCGCCCATTTGGACATCTATAGCCCCGGCGCGGCCAGGGCCCGGGCCCACTCGCCGCCGCGCGCCGTCTCGCCCACCGCGTGACGTCTGCACTGGATTGATTTTTTTTTAAAAATAATCTGCACTGGATTGATACCAACGGGGAAAACCACCACGAGAGATGCAGAGCCTTCACCGTGCAACGCGAGCGACATCACGTATTCACGTTGTTTCCTAGAGGAGCTCGTTTGGCCGTGGCATGGCATGAGTCATTGGGATATCACCAACGTTTCCATTTCGCCTATATGCATCTGAAGGTGCTGAATGGCAGGGCCGATCTACGACGGACCAATAGTCTCATATATCTGCTGATACATGCCGCCATCAGTGAGTATTCACGCTTGATTCTACTGGTAGGTGCTGCAATGATGCTAAAGTTTTGATTACCCAATGGAACGTCATGCGTGCAAGATGCTGACTAGGGAAAACGATGACTAATGACACTTGTTTTTTTTTGGGAGAAATCAGGGAGGCTTTCCCCTACTTCAGATAGAATTAAGAACAGGACATCCGAGTATAAGTTAAGAAACAAAGGATGCTGACGACACTTGTTTGTTCTTCGATTGAAGAGAAGCATTAGTCACTTTGTTCTGTTATGATGCTCCTCCAATTCACGGGTCATATACTCATATCAAAAAGAGATTAGACTCTGACAAACAACCGGTGCAAGTTCCGTTTCAGACAGCAAAACCAGAGTACTACTAGTTTTTCTCGTCTGAAACGTCAAGTTTACTTGACTTGAGTAAAGTTGAAAAAAAAATGCTTGTCCTGGCGATGGATTCAGGCCATGAAGATGGAGAAAAAGAGGTAGAAACTTGCGTAAGAAAAAGAAATGAACTGACACAGTTTTTTAAACGAAAACTTTATGAAGAGTTTGAGAATTACAGGGCCTTGTCACAGAAGTCAAAACACCTACTGATGCTTTGTTCTCAATGGCGGATATTGCTGCAGGAATCGACATTCTTGGAGAGATCCACGAGCAAGCGACGGTGTGGCTGAGGAACTAGACAAAGAAGGGAACAAGATCCTGCAGAGGGCTTCATATAATTTGTCTATCTTTGGTAAGCAAAAATAAAGTTGAAAAAATGCTTTATCCTTTGGCGATGGATTTATCACAAAAGTAACGTCGAAACATGACCTTTTGCTATTGTGATCCGGAAACGGAAAAAAGTGAAGAATTGAGAAAAATTATACATTATGAGACGTGCATTGTGAGAAGAGGCACGGGAATCAAGAGAGAAAATTTTTGTAAAATGGAGAACTATAAGACCTCACCCAAAAACACGTACTGATGCTTTGTTCTCGATGGCGGATCTTACTGCAGGAATCTGACAGAGACATTCTTGTGTGGCCGAGGAACTACATACATGAAGAAAAGAAGGGAACAAGATCCTGCAGAGGATTTCATATAATTTGTCTATCTTCGGTAAGCTCTTCTGAATTTTCTCCAAAAGAGGTAGGTAACCAAGTCACAAACACTAATGGCCGATTTTTATTCATTTCCACAGCCAAACAAAGGAAAAATTCCACAGCTAAACAAAGGAAAAGAAAGCCATGTGCGCACTGAATTGTGCTCCCCCAAACGCACGACGCAACAGGGAAGGAATTGGTGACCACGTCGTGATGACTTGACTCTTCCGCCACCCATCAACCCATCTCTTCCCCCACCAACAGAATCCGCATCATCCCGCACCCACCTTTACCACGTCAAGGGTGACAAGGGTCAAGTGCGTCTCCACTCGTCCACGAGCCGTGCCAGCGCGGCCTCCGACTCGCCGCCCTCGCGCAGCGCGTCGTGCGCCTGCCTCATCGCCGCCAGCGTCCGCTCCCGTAGCGCCCTCCCGCCGTCTGACTCCATGAGCCACCTTACCTTCGCCGCCACCTCCTCGGCCGCCACGAGCTCCCCTTCCCCGTCGTACCCTTCCACGGCCACGGCCAGCCGCATCTCCTCCTCCAGGAACACCCTGTTGAGCCGCTGCTCCGCGTAGAGCGGCCACGCAACCATCGGCACGCCCGCCATCACGGCCTCCAGCACCGAGTTCCACCCGCAGTGCGTGACGAAGCCGCCCACGGCCGCGTGCGCCAGCACGTCCCGCTGCGGCGCCCACGACTTGACCACCAGGCCCCTGCCCTCCGTCCGTGCCAGGAACCCCTCCGGCAGGAGCGCGCCCAGGTCCGGCTCCGCCGGCTTTCCGACGAGCTTCCTCGCCGGGTCTTCGCCGCTGTCGCCGCCGGGCGGGGCGCGCACCACCCACAGGAACCGCTGCCCGCTGGCCTCCAACCCCACGGCCACCTCCCGGATCTGCTCCGCGCTGAACCGTCCGATGCTGCCGAAGCAGAGGAACACCACGCTTCCCGCGGGCTGCGCGTCCAGCCACGCCAAGCACTCCTCCCCGCCCTCTCCCAGCACCTCCTCCGACTTGATCAGCGGGCCGATGCAGACGACCGGCGGCGTCGGGAGGCCGGGGGGCGTGCAGAGTCCCTCGGCCACGGCCTCGACGGCGCGCCGCTCGAGCGAGACGAACGTGTTGACGATGACGCCGTGGGCACGGGACAGCTCGGCGCTGGCGCTCAGGAACCCCTCGTACGCCGCGTCGTCCCGCTCCATGAGGGGAAGGATGGCGTGCGTGGCCGGGAACGGCGGGATCCCCGGGACGCGCACGAGCTCCTCCCCCATGTCCTTGAAGTCCGCCGTGGTCGTGGCGTGGAGGACGGGCAGGTAGAGGAAGAAGGCGAGCACCTCGGCTCCCGAGGTGTAGAAGAAGTACCCTGGCACGCCGAGGTCCCTGGCGACGGCGAGCGCGACGCTGCAGAAGAAGTCGACGACGAGGACGGCCGGCGGCGGGGACGACGCGGCGAGGAAGTCGCGGAGGAGCGGGTTGCTGGCGCGGATTGCCTCGAAGGTGAGCCCCTCGTGGTGCTTGGTGCGGACGCTGCCGACGACGCTGGTGGCGGTGGTGGGCGGGAGGCGGTGGAAGGTGATGCACGGGTTGGACGCCGAGACGCCCGCGAGGAAGGGGCCCGTGGCGCCCTTGTTGTAGGGAGGGTCGACGACGACGATGGTGACGGGCAGGCCACGCGCGCCGAGGATCTTGCCGAGCTCGATCATGGACACCAGGTGGCCCATCCCAGGCGACGGGTACAGCACCACCGGCCGACGCCTCCCTGTCGCGGCGGTGGTTGCGGTTGCTGCAGCTGCGACGGCGCCCTCCATTATTTCCTCCCGAAAGATTGTCGTGTGTGCCTTTTGGCAAGTGCGGCCCGGGAGTGCTGGACGCTGGACAGCGAGCGGTGAGAGCGAGTGTGAGAGATCCTGGGTAGTTTCCTGGTGCTTTATAGCCGGTGCCCGGTGGACCCTGTTCTTGATAGCGAAGCGGCGCATGGGAAGACCTTGACTGCGATAAGGTAGGCTGGATATCTCGTGGGACCGAGAACAATTGGCTCGTTCGCGGCAGCTACCGAGCTCCTCGGAGGCTCGGATCGACCTATCGGCGTGGGCGTGGGCGTGGCTCGTTACGTTTTTTTTTTTCTGAAATCGATCGATCGGGGCCAGCCTAGGTCACGTAGGACGATAGCTTTTTCCGAGATGATTTGGGCGTTTATGGCCCATATGGATTTGACGGCGGAAAATGAATAGCTAGCAACACGTTTCGTTACTCCACTCGCTCCTAATGTACTGTCACGTAGTAGGAGCAGGAGCACGGGACGAGCCACATGACGTGGAATTACAACATGTCAGCCCTTCTCTCGTGTCGCATACCCGCTGATTTAAATATTGGCTGCTGAACGACCGAACGGCATTTACGCGCTTGCCAAGATAATTGCTGGGCGGATGATGATGGGTCGCGCTCGCGCCGTGGACGAAAGCGATGCTACCTGTGCCGCATATGTCATCGATGACAAAACTGGTCTAAAACAAAATGTCACCGATGACAAAATGGCATCGCTTCATGTCCCACTTTGTCAATTGCCATGTGCTTCCCAACTTGATTAAGAAATGAGTACAGAGTACGTCTAATTTGGATCCTCCAAAATCGTGGAATCCAAGTTGTAAACTGATCAAAACAGTCCAACTTCACAATCCGGCTTTCACAATCGGGCAAGGTATTTCTCTTGACATTTTAAGCCCTAGTCGTTGCTCTAAAAAGACTAGCTCTTAGAGTTTTACAAGGCAGCCAGCTTTTTCTAAAATTGAGTGGATCCAAACGAGGCCACGTTTGATGGCAACACGATGCTGAACCTGACCGTAAAAAAGGATAAAAATGCTTTTTGCATGGTTGGTGCAATATGTCATTGCTATGTAAATCAGGCAATAATATAATATTTTTTGGCTTTCTTAAGAACCTTTGACACGTCGTTCGCGCAGGTAGGTGTAAGGTGCAGTGGCCGTCGTCATGGCTTTCGGGGCACGGCAAAAAGGGTGAACCACCTAAAGAAATGGGCCGTGTGAACAATCTTTACCTCATCCAACTTGAAGTATGCATAACCATATAGCTTTTTAAGCATGACCTAACTTGGCTAGATTAAGCTGGTGATGAAATGTTCCCATGAGATAACAAAGAAAATAACATGGTTAGGTTTGGATTTTTATTTTCTTCTTGTTCATTTCTATATGTGGGCTAACCTGGATGGTGTTGAGGTAGTAAAATAAACAGATTTAAAAGAATTGACAAAAAAAATCCCTCGAAAAAAGAGAAAGGGTTGAAAAAAATGACATCACCATGCCATGAACTAGCGGGTCCTGCACTCTTGTTAGAGCATCTCCAAGAGCTATTGTATTTTGTTTGCTAAATTTGATGATTATACCTCCTTTGTAAGAATAGAAAAACCCCTAATTTCATGGGTAATCCAAGAGACTAGCAAAAAAATGTGATGGCTATATTTAAGATAGAAAGCGGGCAGCGTTGGGGAAAAATGACAAGCGAGGATGGCAAGATAGCAAGCCTCGATGGATGGCCAAGCAGATAGAAAAGCTGTTGGATGCAGGTTTCTTGATCTTTTTTCTTTTTTAACCAAAGAAAGCCCATATACAAGAGCTCTTGGAGATGCTCTTAGACCGGCGGTACGAAAGCCTGCCCAAAGAGAAGTCCTAGGACAAGATGAAATTAGAGGCCTCAATTTGCATCAAGAGATCGAGTATTAAACCTTGGTAGGTTGATGTGTTGGCATCTTAATATCTTATAGTCATGTCATTTAATTTTTTTCAACTTATCATATTCAAATTCATGGCGGGTCAATGAAAACGTAACAATTGTTTTACATTGCAATAGTAGTGACTAGTAAATGGCCTCCCAATTTTTCAAAAAAGTAAATGGCCTCCCAAACACGCACAAACAGTGGTGCTCGGGAAAGTGGAAACGTTGATAAACACGGGGTGTAGCTAATTTACGGGTGCCCGTAAGATATATAGCTTCCGTACCCCGCGGTAAAATCTTTTTTAGAAAAATAGATAATAAATATTTTTAAAAAGTGTTTTAAAAACATAAAAAGTTTGAGAAAACATTTAGAAAAATTTGTGGAAAAAGTTTGCAAGAAAAAATTTAAAAAAGTTTGAGAAAATATTTGAAGAAAAAAAACATCTTCGACGGCGGCGTCGCTCCCCATCGCGAGCCATGGGACGAGCAGAACCACCGCGCGCATCCGCTCCCTAGCGGCGGGGTCGTTCGCCGGCGCGGCTACTCCCTAGCGGCGGGGACGCTCGCCGGCGCCGCAATGCGTATCCGCCGCGGGCGGTGCTAGCCTGGCGACAGAGCCACCTCCCAGTGGCGAGGCATGCGAGTGCGCGCATCTCCACGGCGAGGCAAGTGGGGCCTGTGGCGGGAGCCGTAGCTCGCCGGTGTGGCACGCGGGGCGGCCGGCGGGGTCGCAGCGCGACGGAGCGGCACGCAGGGGCCGACGACGAGGCACAACTCAGGGCTGGCGACGGGACATAACTTGTCGGCAATGGACGCTGGGGCCGGTGGCGGGGGGCGCAGGGGCTCAGGGAGGGTTCGAGCGCGTGGTGCACCCGACGGCGGGGCAGGGGGGACGCCGCGATGGTTAGGGGGGGGAGTGGATGAGGATGGAGAAAAGCTGCGGACCCCACCGCCGGAAGGATAGGAGAGTGGGTGGGTGCGTGTACGGGCGGGAAGTTACGGGTGTGGGTCAATTTAGCGCGTGCAAGTCCGAGCTCCAAGGCGTCCACGGCGAGGCGCGTGCCGTGGCAGCACCGGAGGGCCATCCTCTAGAGGCTCTTGTCGTTGTCGAGGATGGTGACGGCGCGCACGTGGCGGCACCAATCCAGCGTCAGGTCAGCGAGGCCGCCCGCAGCTGGATGCCTGGATGTCCCTCCCGGAGTTCGTTTAGGCCTTGTTCGTTTTGAGTCGTATTGAGGGGGATTGGGTCGTATTAGGACGTATTAAATCCCTAACAAGTCAAAATACCTCTCAATACACTCCAATACCTCCCAGTACCTCTGAGGAAGGTATTAACGAAGGCCTTAGGGATGCATGTCAGCGCCAGCGTCGTATGGCGGTCCTAGCCGTCGGACTCGTCCTTGAGTTCCCGGTAGTAGCTGCCGTCTTATGGCGGTCTAGTCGAGAAGTACCACTGTACCAGTCCGGGCGCACACGTCCCGCTCTCCCCGGCGAGGCGGCGAGCCTTGCCGTGGATCTCTTCATTCCAGGGCGCCGCCGTCCCGAGCCGCGGAGGCGCTCCACGTCGCCGGCGAGGAGTGGTGGAACGCGTCGAACACGACGCGGAAGGCGCCAAGCCCAGGGTCTTCGCGTCGAACACGACGCGGAAACGGATCTAGCATGCGGAGACGGTTGATGAATCATCAATGTCGATCGGTTAAAAGCTTGAAACCATATATATCCATGGCAATCCGAGCCGGAAGCTGATCACAAGCGCCGTGCTGCATAAAGAGAAAGTAGTTGGCATTGTATACACGCCAATTCAAATACCCAGAAGCTTTCTCTTCTAGTACACCAGCCATGCGAACCCTGCGCGCTGCCATGGCGGACACCCTGAACCTGGACTCGAGGGACTACCGAGACGGCAACTACAACGGCCTAAAGGTAGGCAGGAAGCTCTTGACGGGGACCAAAGAGTTTTCGACCCACATCCATCGCCACCTTCCAATATGGAGAGCCAATTCTTCAAAAGGCAAAATTAAGATCATTGGCGAGTGCAACAATGGCTCTTGAATGGATTAGGACAAATATTGTGCAATTGCTCATCTAGATTGTTTGTAGAAGTTTTGTTCATTTTTTAATGAAGAAAGTTCAGTTACAATAATGTTTGTAGTGACAATGTGACATTCGTTCTGTTCAAAATTACATCATCATCCGTTTGCCCTGTGGATCGTACTGGGCTTCCAGCCTTCCCAGTCCAGTGTGCCCCCAGCTGGAAGAACATAACATATGGGCTGGGCCAAACAATAGCACGGCCCAGTATACAAGAGAGACAAATGGCCCATTTAGGAGCTGGCCTGAACTCAGAGTAACTTTCATTTTAAAACACAAAGCAATTCAATTTCACTTTATAACAGCCAAAGCAACTTGAGCTTCTCTTCGACTAAAAGGTAATTCAAAATATACCACCAATATATGTTCAAATAGCACCGAATTGGATCGACTAAAATGACGCAAGTAGCACCGTATATGTTTTAGAAGTCGTTTAGAACAAGGTTTAGCATACCAAGACGTTTAGTACAGAAGATACTTGAAAATATTATAAAGCACAAAAACATGATGAATAGTAATCCCCCTCGTCTGCCAGGATAAAGCTAGAGGAAAGATCACACTGAAGTTCTCTGGACTGAGCAACCATCATGTCGCATGTGTGCACCACATTTCATCATCAGTAATTCAGTGTCAACAAAGTGCACAAAATGAGCAAACGATGGGCTTTACAAACAGTAATGATATGATCCAAACGAGACATCCCCCAGTCTTAATTTCTCGAAGCTACATTACGATTACGAGATCACATTTCCCCAGTCTTACTTTCTCGAAGCTACACTACATTACCTTTGGACGGCGTATATCTGGAGCAAAGCACGTAATTAACAAGACGATGAGCAGATGATACTTGACGAGACCGTGATCAAGCGAAGACATTTTGTCAGGTCAGGGCCTTGCATCACTACTTCCCTAGGCCAAATTACCCACCACGGGGACACCGAAGAGGAAGCACAGCACCAGGGCGGCGATCCTCACCAGGCTCGCGGGCCCAGGCACCACGGCGCCCCCCGACGCGGCGTACGCGAGCGCGTAGGCGGCGGCGACCGTGAGGAGCACGCCGGGGAGGAGGTGGGCGCGGGCGAAGGCGAAGGCGACGGCTCGGACGACGAGGAGGAATCTGCGGGCCTCGGCCAGAATCCGGTCGTTCTGGTGGCAGCGCTCCACGCGGACCGCGACCTCCAGGCAGTCGGCGGCGAGCGCGCCTATCTCGGGATCCACCGCCGCATCCAGCTGCACCACCGCCTCCCCTTCCTCCTGCAGGATTTGGGAGGCGCGGGCGGCGACCTCCGCGAATTCCGCCGCGAGCGCTGCCGCCAGCCCCTCTATCTCCTCCTCGCCGGGATCCTCCGGCTCCGGCAGAGTGGGCGGCTGCTGCTGCGACTTCTGCTGCTCCTCCGGCTCCGACTCCGGCGGCGCGCGGCGGGTGGCGGTGGCGGCGGCAGCGAACAGCGCCTCGGCGAGGCGCCGGTTGGCCTGCGCGAGCTGGGGCGCCGCGTCGGCGTAGATGGCTCTGTTCTCGGCGATCTGGGCGCGGACGAAGTCGAGGTGGAGCTGCACAGCGTCGACGCCTCCGGCGCCGTCGAGGTCGTCCATCACCGCAGCGATGATGGGGTTGGGATCCGCCATTGGAGCGGGTGGTTCGTGGTTGTTCTCGGTGTTGGGGGCTTTGGGTGGGGTTTTCGGAATGGAAAAGGTAGAAGCAGGAAGGTTGGAGAAGGAGAATGGGGTTGTGGGGCCGGCCGGGTATCAGCGAGCTGGCATTGTACTAGTACCGCGCATGACTTGGAAGGGAAGTAAGATTAGCTATAGTAATTGTGCTACTTTATACACCAATTAGTAGTGACTGATGTACAAGAAGGTGAGGTTTTTAAATCTTGTGTACTTCTTGCTCGCATAATTCAGATCAGTTGGAGCCAAGGAACAAAGCAGTTGCATGTTGGAACGTGCCCGATTTGCCCCCAAAACTCAAAGTCTTGAAGCACCCAAACAAAAAATAATAAAACATGATCTTCATTCAGCATCAGTTACTATAAAATTTCCATACTGCACCCTAAGAAACAAGCAAACAACAAAAACATCATAGCAAATAAACTGTCGCACCACGCATCACCAAAATTTACAGTGCACAACACAGCCATCCACGGATGTATATACATTAACATTACACAACAAACAAAACTCACAACCGGCACAGTAATACTTTACACAACGAAAATTCCAACTGCAACAATTTATCATGACAACTCACAGTGGCAGTCTGGCAGAAGACACGAAATACTCACAGCAGTCAGCAAGCCAGCACTCGAGTAGTGCAATGAATTCAAGAAGCATCAGCATCAAGGGCTTGTTTAATTCCAATAACTTTGCAAAAAAAAACCTAGAAAATCGTGTTTAAATTACCTAGAAATACTCACAGCATGCGGCCCAACGCAAAAAAATTTCATCACTTTTCACCCTTTCATCGAATTTAAACATGTCCCAATCCACACAGCAGATCGTGCAAGCATATCAGGCAACATAAGGAATTAAGGATAAACAAATTTCTCTGAGGTCAGAAACCAGGGTTAAAAATCCCGACCGAAACCAGTCCGAAAACCGCGGTTACCGGTGTAACCGGTCCGGACCGGTACCGGTTCCGGTCGGTTACAAACCGGCCCAATTCAAAAATTTTAAATTTGAATTCAAAAATTAAAAAATTCAAAAAATCGAAAAAATTCCCAAAAATACTTCAAGCTGCGACAAATGTAATGGTATATTTTTTTTCAAATATTCATTCATTTAGTACAGTTTGCGGGAATTAAAATTTAAATAAAAAAAGAAAAAGAAAAAACAGGCGCGGCCCGTGAAGGCCCATCAACTCCTACACTCAGTTAACACCCCACCCATTTGTATGCATAATTATAAATTATTACTTTGGACATTAATATGTGCATAGATCATGCAAAAAAAATTTATAAATTTATTTTTTCCATGCGTCTGTAACCGGTCAAACCGGTCCGGTAAACCGGTCACAACCGATTACACTAGGTTTAAATTTGAGAATTTGAATTCCACCGGTTTGAGACGGTTACCGGTCAAACCGGTCCGGTAAACCGCTACCGGTAGGCGGCGGTTTGGGGCCACCGGTCGGGAAAAAAAAAACTGTCATAAACCATCGTCATATATCAGAGAAGATGAACTCAGAGAAATTGTGCGAGAAAATGAACTCCACGGTACTAGTTAAAACAAAATGGCATACGATTTCCCAAGGCCTTGATTTACTCTCAGTTCTCAAACCTATATTACTTCTAGACGAGCATACATGTCAGCAATTTGTCACAGTCACAGATGTATACTTCAGTATACAGTCAGGCAGTCAGCAAAACGAACGGAAAAAAAACCGAGATGATCAGCAGATGAACTTGCCGAACAGCGATCCAACGAAAAACAACATTTGTCAGGGTGCCGTACTACTCCGCTAGGCCAAATTACCCACCACCGGGATCCCAAAGAGGAAGCACAGCAGCAGGACAGAGATCCTGAGGAGGCTCGCTGGCCCCGGCAACACGGCGCCCCACGACGCGAAGTACGCCAGCGCGTACGCCGCGGCGACCGTGAGGAGCAGCCCGGGGAGGAGGCGGGCGCGGGCGGAGGCGAAGCATAAGGCCCGGGCCATGAGGAGGAACCCGAGGGCGCCGAACAGGAGCAGCCCGCGCTGCCGGATGCGCTCGGCGCGGGCCGCGGCCTCCGCGTAGTCGGCGGCGCGCGCGGCCACCTCCGGATCATCCAGCGCCAGTAGCAGTCCCAGCTCCTCCGGGGGCGCGCGCGGAGAAGCCCCGGCGTCGGCCGCCGCCGCGACGAGGCGCCGGCGAGTCTGCGCGATCTGGGCCGCCGCCTCCGGGAGGAGCGCGGCGTTCTCGCCGATCGCGGCGCGGACGAGGTCGAGGCGGCGCTGCACGGCGTCGGCGTCGCGGATGAGGCCGGCGAGGTCGTCGATCAGAGCAGCGATGATGGGGTTGTGGATCCTGGCGTCCGCCATCTGGGTGCGCTGGGGCTGCGGCACGCGCGCGCTCTCTGCTCTGCTCTGCTGCGACCGCGAGAGGTGGGGGGTTTTGGTTGGGTTTAGGCCGGGTGGTGACTGGGAAACGGAAGCTTGCAGAAAGAGAATGGGATGGTGGGCCCGGGATGCTAGACAGCGTGTGCCAGGCTTGATTTCATGTCTTGAGTGGTAAGTAAGATTAGTGGGGGGTTAATCGTGTTAGCGAGTCAGCAGCGTCCAGATCGGGCTTGCTCGGCACAGATACAGCAATGGACGCTGGACGGAAGTCGATGACTTAATCTACCGACTGAACACCATATTGCATTCACAATCTAAGCAACTGCGTTTTCCGTTCAGCCAAACATGAATAGTACTACAAGCTACCAATCCACCAAATACACGTTCAGAAAGTAGAGCTGAAATCCCAATCATACAGTAACAGAGCACTGAACAATACCAGGATCATGAACCACCAACACCAACAATGTCAGTGGATCGTACAAGGATGAAGGATCTAGCAATACAAGGGTAAAGACTCTGAACATCTCATGTCCTCACTCCTCAGCTACTTGCTTCATTTCACCATCGGTGTGCAAAGTGTGCAAGAAGATGAGCAAACATAATGAACTTAAAAAACACTACGGATCAACATATCACATTTCACAAAGCCTCACTCGGCATTACTTCCCCCCAAAGCCTTTCACAGAGCACACACGGCAGCAATTACAACCAATGTCAATGTCAATATCAGCAAAAACCATCCAACTTCACAAGCAGCGATCAGTCAAAGACAATTGTCCATTTCACACATTACTCACCAACCACCGAGACGGGAACCAGGTAAAGAACAACGGCCGGTCGGATCGGAATCGCCGGGCCATCAACCCAGAAATCCGAACAGGAAACACATCAGAAGGACGGCGACCCTCACGAGGCTGGCGGCCCGCGGCACCACGGCGCCGCCGGTGGCGGCGTAGGCGATCGCATAGGCGGCGGCCGCCGCGGCGAGCACGCCGGGGAGGAGCGGGGCGCGTGCCCGCGCGTAGGCGGCGGCGCGGAGCACGAGGAGGAACTCCAGGGCCTGGCGCAGGACGAGGTGGAGCTCCAGGGCGTGGCAGGCGCCGTCCAAGAGCTCGGCGTACGCGGCCCTGCGCGCGTCCAGCTCGGGGTTGTCGTCCCCCGCCGCCACGTCGTCCTCCGCTCGCGCCAGCGCGAGGGCCGCTTCGAGCAGCGCCTCCAGGTAGCGCCGCCGGGCGACCGCGAGCTGGGCCTCCGCCTCGGCGAAGTGGGCGGCGTTCACGCGGATCTCGGCGCGGACGAGGTAGATGAGGTCCTGCACCGCGCCGACGGCGTCGGGGTCGCCGAGGCGGCCGTTGAAGGCGTCGATCGCCGCCACCACGATGGGGTTTTCGAAGAGGAGGTTCGCCATTGGAGACTGGAGTGGGCCCGCGCTCAGCACTCACGGGCACGGCTGAGGTGGCCTTTGTGGGGGGTTTTTGGTGGGTTTTTGGACTGGAATTCTGGAAAAGTTTGTACTAGAGCTGTAGAGCAGGAAGGTTGGAGAAGGAATGTGGATGTGGGGCCATAATGTCAGAGAACCAAAATTGTGTACGTACCAACAAGACACAGGCAGGCAGGCATGGCTTGAGCGGAACGTTAGATCAGGACTAATATGTTTTCGAAACACAGATTAAAAAAATAATTCGATAGCATCTGAGTTACTGTTGAGGACTTGAGGCTAGCGGGTGAATTTACAATTCAGTGGTAGTGTCGGATCGTACTCGTTGTCACCCATGTTCCTTTTTCTCTCTATGCATTTGGAACAATAAGTTTTCATCTTTTTTACCATTTTTCACCGAAACAAACACGCCTTGATACCCCAAATGCACATCGCATGAACATCACATCGAGAAAGGCCCACGACACTACGAGACATATTATGTGAAAAAAAAAATGTTAGATTCATTTCCACAATGCTCCACAGGAGCCGAGATCATGAGACAAGCCGACAAGGAGATCATTAGCCCGGCAACTGATGCGGCCACACCAAGCACGTTTTGACCGAAGTCATATTTTTTTATAATATGTTTATTAGACTCATTTAATTCGCTTATACGGAGAATAAAACCTGAACCTACTGAGTAGCATCAAATCTGAACCTGCTACTCAAATCTGAACATTCTAGATGTTATTCAGGTGCTCTAACCACTTGGGCCCTTTCGCTACACCGAGCACATTGCCACTCTCGCAACCAGGGTTTTTCTTACCGTTTAAAACCGAGCCGGTTCCCGCGGAAACCGGTGTAACCGATGGTGAGCGGTTTGACAAAAACCGGTACTGTTAATGAAAAACCGTTACTGTTAATGAAAAACCGGTACTGTAGATCGAAAAACCGCTCCGGCTAACCGCTACCGGTCCTCACTGGTTTCAAGGGGCGGTTCGATAAAAAAACTCACCGGTTTCTAAGGGCGGTTCAATAAAAAAAACCCTGCTCGCAACAATCCATTCTTTTTTTAATAAAGCAATTCATTCTTATATTACTATCTGTAAATAGTTGATGAAATAAGTACTCTGATCACAATCACATCAACGAGCTCAACGAGGAATAGAATGGCCACCAGGTACTGAGAAGGCGATAAAACTAACAAGTACTCTAGGCCATTCAGAAATGAGAAAAACGAGCAGAAACGGATCTAATCTTCAACACCCTCATCCGGAATGAAATCCACAAAATTCGCAATCGTGACGACAAAACGTACTGTAGAGAGCGTTTCATCATAATTCAAACATTAAATCGCCAAGATTTACAGACTGCCACAACCTGCACGTCTCTAGCATCAAATGTGATGTTGACTGAGAACCACAACACAAACCACACAAACTGAGTGAACAAAGACAAACCGTCTATAGCCATCAATTGCAACGATAAAATTGCTTTTGTCAAACATGTGGCTACCAAAATCAAAGAACAGAACAAATACCCCTCTTAAACAGAACACATGAGCAATGCAACAACCACAAAAGTACAAAACATAACATCCAAACTATATATTCCCAAAAGGAAATAACACCTATCACCAACATCGTCTAATCCTAATGATTCAAGATATATCGTATTAGCAGCCATCCCCATCCCGCATTGGCGAAAAGAACATACAAGGTATGGCTCATGCCTAAAATTTCCACATAACATGCCACTCTAGATACCAGATTGTGCTACAGGGTGAATTCACTAACTCTGCCGCGACCATGAAGCACTAGAAGCATAAATGCTTGTGCATACTAGAACACTAATTGCATCACAAGTAAAAGACTGACATCATGTCAACAATTAGATTAGAAGGGAACAAAATCTCAAACCACGAAGCAATTCAACCATAAGTACAATCGTCTACAAACCACAAACAGAGTCGAAACGGAGCTGAAGCAGATAAATGAGAAGATGAGCAGTTCCTCGTTCAAACACTGCATCCCAAACATTCTTGTATCACCACCACAAGCACAAAGAATGATACTAGTGACAGAACAGAACATATGTTCAGATCCCTACATTTCTGTGAGCAATTATCAAGTAACCAACTAATACAAGTCCTACCAATCCCAAAATAGCAGCATACCATGAAAAACTCACAAGCGTCACAAAACCAATCACGCAAGGCCATTTAAATTAAAGTAAAAGGAACATGCCCATAGCATAATTAGTCACATCATTTCGTTTGGCAAAGATGTTGCTCTCCAAGTTAGTGAAGACTATGACCTCACTTAAAACCACATCCAAAAACACCATGAATAAACAGTAAAACGGTATTTGCTGCAGTTTGAACTGGCCACCCACCCCTTTTCACCCCATGCCAATTTCCCTAAATAACCAATCTGTCTAGGCAGGGGAACAAATATGATGAAAAACTTGTACTTAGAATTACGACCAGAATCCACAAGTGTGGTAGTACGTCCTCCAACAGGCCTCAATAGGGTACAACAGAAATCAGATGCAACACATGCCAAAACCGAGGTAATTTCATGAATTCACCAATACACAAAAGGGGTAGCATCACCAAGCCAATAATTTCAATTAAGCACACTCATCAGCAGAGCACAAACCATTAGATCGAAACGGGGATAAAGGGGACAGCATCACCAGACCAACAATTTCACTCATCAGCAGAGCACAAACCATTAGATCGAAACAGAGATAAGGGACTGTGCCGTAGCATAAACCAGAAGGTAACCAACCATACAGTGTTTCTCAGTTGCACGAACATCTTTTATGTCACCACCCAAAAGCGCGTAGAATGATACTAGTAGAATAAAAACAGCGGTGAAACATAACCAAGTATCCAGATCCCTATGTTTCTGTAGGCTAATAAGCAACTACTCATAGTCACATCACTCCCAGTTCAGGTGTAGCAGCATCACCACAAAAACTTCCTGCGCAACCGAGCAAAACTTCCTGCGGAACCGAGCACCAGATTACCTCTTGAGGCGGAGATAGATCAGCACGACGGCAGCCGTCCCGGCGGCGCCGATAGCAGCGGTCACCGCCATCGCCTGCCACACGCTCTCCACTTCCTTCGGGGCCTCAGCCTCCGAAGCAGCCTCCCTGTCCTTCGTAGTGGTGGTGGCGGCGGAAGCCTTCAGGGCCTTGATCTCCTCCTCGAGCTTGAGCTTCTCCTGGCGAACGGCCTCCACATCCTTGGCGAGCTGCTCGTTCTTACTCTTGCCCAGCTCGCGCTCACCCTTCTCGATCTTGAGGTCGGTCTGGAGGCGCTCGACCTCGGCACGGAGCGAGGCGGCCTCCTTCTCGGCAGATGCGGCGGCGTACTCGGCGATGGTGACCTCCTCCCGGACCTGCACGAAGACCCCCTCGATGCGGTGCGCCTCTTTGGCGTTGGCCTCGTTCTCCCGCTGGGCCTCGGCGAGCTTCCCCTCGAGGTCGAGCTTGGCGGCGCGGAGGTCCTCGATCTCGGCTTGGGCGGCGACGGCGGCGTAGGACTTGGCGGTGACGTGGGTGCCGGCGGCCCCCTCCTTCTCCTCCTCCTTCGCGACGCCGCCGTTGGGCGCGGGGTTCTCGGCGGCGACGGCGGCGTAGGACTTGGCGGGGTGGGTGACGGGGACCTGCTCCTCCTCCGCGATGCCGCCGTTGGGCGCGGCCTTCTCGGCGGCGGCGGCGGCGGCGGCGGCGGTGGGGGAGGCGAGGGTTTCGTCGCCGTTCTCCATGGGGGAAGTGGTGGGTTTTGGGCTTGCGATTTCTGCGCGAGCGAGATTGATGGGGGTTGGGGGCGGCGGCGGGGTGCGGGTTGGAAAGGTTATGGAATGGAAAAGGAGAGAAAGGCGAGGCTACTTCCTCCTCTCCTCTGCTTTTTGAGGTGGGGCTGAGAAATATCTGGAAGGGTGGTTTCGCCTCGCGCCGATGACGGGTGGGGTAGGTGCCGCGCCGCGGCCACACCTGTCAGTTACGGTAACCGTTTGATGGCAGCGCCTGCATGACGGCGACGGCGGCGTGCTCCAATGGTGGGTCCCGGTGTCAGTGCGAGGGCAAGGTCTTTCGTGGCGAGGAAGTTGGTGCTAGAGGGCGACGGAGCATGGACGGCGTCACCAGTCACCACCACTCAGCGGATCCTCCTCCGCGTTTTCGGTAGTGCGCTGCATGGTCCCCTGGTTCGCGCCTTGTGGGCCCGCATCGTCTTGTGTGTGTACAGTAAGACCCTTTTACCTCCCTCGATTGTTGGCCGAGTTCGCGTTTTCCTCCCTGAACCGCAAAACCGGATATATTACCCCTCCAACTCTCAAAACCGTTCGTTTTACCCCCCTCGACGGTTTTGGCAGCGGTTTTGGCTGACGTGGCGGTGGGGCCCACATGTCAGCGTGGGCCCACCCCTCTCTCTTCTTCCCCTCTCTTCCCACCTCCTCCCCTCAGTCCTGCTGCTCTCCCTCGCCATCTCCAGCTCCCGCGGGTCCAACCGGCGCCCGAGCGACCTCCTCGCCGCCATCCCCTTCCTCGCCCTCTCGCCGCCACCGCCCTCCTCGTCGGCGTCGCCCTCGGCCTCCCTGCCGGCGTCACTGTCCCCGCGGAGCTGGCTAAGGCCGAGCCACTGCTGGTCGCGGATCATGCGGAGGTACGCCTCAGCCTGCGCGGGGTCGACGGGGGACGAGGCCGATGCGGCCGCGGAGGCGGCGTTGCGGCGACGGTAGTTGAACTGCAAGATGTCGTCTGGAGCTACGGAGGCGGAGGCGGAGAAAGAGAAGGAGATGGGATGGGGTTGGGGACGGGGCGCCGGCGGCGGAGGGGCGCGGGCGGGTGAGGCGGCCATGGAGGAGCCGGGACGGGGACGCGGAGCGCGCGGCGAGGCTACGCGGAGGCGGGGTCATCGGAGTGGAAGGGGGAGCGCGGAGGGTGCCGACGGAGGAGAGGAGGTGGAGAGAGGAAGAAGTGGAGGAGAGAGGAAGAAGAGAGAGTGGTGGGGCCCGCGCTGACATGTGGGGCCCACCGCCACGTCAGCCAAAACCGCCCCCAAAACCGTCGAGGGGTAAAACGAACGGTTTTGAGAGTTGAGGGTGTAATATATCCGGTTTTGCGGTTTAGGGAGGAAATGCGAACTCGGCCCACAATCGAGGGAGGTAAAAGGGACTTTTTCCATTTGGAAATGCACATGGCTTGTGTACTTGTGTGCACGTGAGTGGGCCACTAAAGAGATTTCTATGGGCCGGTGTTGTAAGACCAACCTGGTGGCGAGCCCAGTTGAATAGTTGATACCATAGAAAAAAAATCGGACCGGAGATCGAACCGGTCAGGCTACTGGTTCAATGGTTTGCCGGTCCAACCAGTGGTTCACCGGTCCAACCAGTGGTTCATTATTTATTAGTAAAATATTTATATCTTATGATTTGTATGAGAAATATATATGTTTTCTTACCTAAACATCAAACTAATCACTGGTTCACTGGTTTGATTAAAAAACCCACTGGTTCAACCGGTTCAATTGCATGACCGGTCTTTTGACTGAACCGAACCAGTCCGGTCACCGGTTCACGGTTTTTCCGGTCGGACCACTGGTCCGGTCCGGTTTTTTGTTCTAGGGTTGATACACATATGCGTGGACTGGGCCGGCCGGATGACCTTTCAATCCCCTGAGATTTCTCTATTTTTCAAAAACGGGAAGGGGTCAAATGCAAAAATATGAAGGCGTAAACTTGCATTGCCAGCGGCGCCCAATCTCCTCCGCTGCGTCATTCTAACCGAAACCCTAGAACTGCTCCGCCGTGCTTCCGATCCGCGTGGCCGCCGCCTCGTGGAAAAAAAGACCGAAGGCCGAGGCATCTGCAAGTCACGCCTCAGCCATGGATCTGGAGATAGTGGGGCGGCACGCCCTGCTGTTCGACGACGACGCGACGGCGGAGGTCGTCAACTCCGGCGGCTCCCTCGTCCCCTGGGCGGCCGTCGGCGCGGCGGACCTCCTCCTCGACCGACACGACGTCCGCCACCTCCTAGACCGTGTGCCTCCTCGACCGCGCCGCGCCTACTCCGCGGCCATCCTATCCGCTCCCTCCTCCGACGGCGTCTCGGAGGCCGAGCTCGATCGCGAGCGATATCTCGATCTCCCCGCGGCCGATGGTGGCGACGAAGACGAGGGTTCCGGAGATGCGGCCCCCTCAGGTATAAATTCATCTTTCCTTTGGGCGTGCGCGTGCCTCTACTCTCTGCTGTTATTGTATTTTGCGCTACCATCTGTAACTGTTAGAACCCTTGCCCTTTGCTGTGTGTTTGCTATATTTATTTTGAGCGGAAGTATGTATTGCTCGACATTTTTAAGCGTGGTTCTGCATGCACGCTTAAAACTAGTGGACTTTGCTGAAGCTGGAGGTCCGATGTTTGTTGTCTGTCTGAGATTTGATAGGCTGCTGTTGGAGATGGATGTGGATTGGTGTGCAATGTAGTAGGAACTGAGGTGGCACATACAATTTGAAATATCAGTGCACAAATATCTAACGAACGTTAAGATTGTCCATGACCCATGTTTTAAATATTGTTTGGGTGTCATTTGGTGGCCGAATTTGTCTCGTTTTATGTTTTGTGGCAGCCCAGTTTCAATGAGTCAGAGTGCTACCATTTCAGACTCATGTGATTGAAGCATCAAGAAGACTCAGAATAAGTCCATGCAATTTGGTTCGAATCCCTTTGTTCCGGTCGAACCCCTGTTGGATAAAATCCATTTTCAAACTGTACATGGTTTCTCAGATGTTACTTGCTTCTATGACCGAAAAGCTTATATCACCTAAAACTAACATGCAAGCAAAAAGAGTTCATAAATCACGTAGTTGAGGCTATTAGCAGTAACACTGGCAAATGTTTGAAGTTAGCAGTGTTTATTGTACCCATATTTTTCTCCGAGTGCAAATTTGTAAGTTTGCAGGAAGGATGCTTTGATTTAGTTGATCAGTTCAAGTAAGAGATTTTCTTCTACTGCTACTAAGATGTAATTGTGCCTGCATGTTTTCTTCCCCACTCCTGAATTTTGTTATTTAATCTATAACGATCCTTTACTGACATATTTTGCTTATCCATCTAGGAAACGCGACAGCTACCAGACAGTCTAATTATAGTTCTGTCCCTTTCTCATACGGGAGTTCTGGTGGTTCAGACAATCCAAATTCTTCGGGCTCGTATTATCGCCCGTCATTTTATGTACCAGAAAGCTTGTTGAATAAGCTGGTTAGTATAAGCTTTGACTCTCACGCTAACTTCTTTTTCCTCGCAAATATAATAGAAATTTAATTTATCTATTCGACCCTTTCATTAATCTTCTTCAGTTGATCCAGCAATAATTGTCCAAGGTGCATATGTTCTTCTAAGGATTAAATGCCTGTTTCAGATGGTTGGAGCAGAGATGAAGTTCCTACTAGTGATGCACATTGTTTCCTTGCAATGTATCTTGACGTAAGGAATAGGCAGGTGGGATTAGAATGATTTAAATGCTACCTATAAAAACTGAATGGGATGGTTCTACGATATAGCAGTTTTTTATTCATTATGTTTAGACATGATTTTGTGCTTTTATGTCCTCTAGCCATTACTGAGACAATGTATTTCTACCATGTTTTGATTTACAGCCTCCTTCTGAGAAGACACATCAGATAATTGCAAGGACAGCTTTGTTTGTCAGTGAGCATGGGGGACAGTCAGAGATTGTGTTAAGGGTGAAACAGGGAAATAATCCAACATTTGGATTCTTGATGCCTGATCATGATCTCCACAGCTACTTCCGGTACCTTGTTGATCATCCTCAACTGCTGAAAGATGGTGCTGATGCTGTTGACACGAGCAAAGGAAATAAAATTGATGGTGAGCAAGCTTCATATGGGGGTGCTTTATCATTACTTGGTACTGCATATGACTCAGGAGATGAGGACGAAGGCATGCATCTGCCTGGTTCAAAAGGCATGAACCCTGGAAATACCATGACCCCTGATGTTCAGGGCCATGTAAAACTTGCATCCACTATACCTGATAACAAAGATCAGAGCACAGTGTCAGAACCACCCGCTGCTTCAGTTAAGAGTAAACCAATATTGATGAAGAAGAATCCAATGCTTACTGGCAACAGCATCATTGCTGCTCAGCGGAAAGATGGTAAAGATACAATTACAGCATCAACTACTGGCAAGTCAGAAAACACCAATTCAGGCTTGTCTGAATCGAAAGAAATGATCCTTGAACCACCGTCTTTCATGAAACGCACGATGGAGAAAATAGTTGAGTTTATTCTAACAAATGGGAAGGAGTTTGAAGCAAAACTCATTGAGCAAGACAGAACAACCGGGAGGTTTCCATTTCTTCTATCATCTAATCCATACCACTCTTATTATCTCAAGTTTCTCCAGGAAACCCAAGAGGTAATTTGAGTCATGCTAGGTTATGCTTTAATAAAATATATCCGTATTATTACCCCCCCCCCCCCCCCCCCTTCTGTTAGCGTGTTGTAGAAGCCAGAAGAAATTTATTGTGCCTAATTTGTTACTGTTTCTTAGAAGCTAAAAGGGGAAAAAAAATGTATGCCCTTGTCTTCACTGTCATTTATTCTACAAACACCCCCCCCCCCCCCCCCCCCCCAACCCACACAAAAAAGGTGTTCTAGTTTTGTCCTTAGTCAAAATATTTTAGTTAGACCAAGTTTATGCAAAAAATAGTATGAATATTGATCAATTGTTTCGTCATTTATCCTTAAACCTGATTGAGCTTCCTGCTAAAGGTGTTCACACAATTGATATGAATATTGATAATGGCCCTAGATTCTTTGTCAATCAAGCTTATTTTCTTGTTTAAATAGTTGGCTTATTGGTTAATAGTCATTTCTTTTAAGCTTAGCTACTTTATATCCTTCTTGAGTACTCTTGGTATATATTCGTATTCAGAACTGTGTTCAGCTATTATTCTATCATTTCTTTTGTCCAGCAACTGGTTTTCATTCTTTATCCTGGTTGCTTCAACAATTGAATGAAATCTTCAAAAGTGAGATATGTTTCTGTACTGCTGTTCCGAGTTCAGATGGTCTCCCCCCCCCCCCCCCCCCCCCCCCCAAGAGCGCCTTTTTTTTATAAATTTTTCTCTAAGTGCATATGATGTCTTACACTTGATCTCTGAACTTCAGGTAAGTTCACATGTGGAAAGTATTAATCACTGATGCACCACTTACCCTTTTTCCTCTCATTTTTGCTTACCCTTTTTCCTCTCATTTTTGCTTACCCTTTTTCCTCTCATTTTTGTTGATATACTATCACGAACTACCAAAAACATTTGTCTGTCTTGTGTTCACCAATTCTTTGGTTTAATTGTTGCTTTCTGCATGTCTTTGCTATTTGCTTTGCTTTCCAAGATTATAATGTATAATTTTTTAGTGATTTTTTTCTCGTCTTACATGGGACTCTTGTAAATAATGTAACCTGGACAGCAGTGCATGATTCGTGACATGATCTGCACAGCCTTTCCAATTTCCGTGAATTGATTTCCTTGGTCAGCTTTCATGCACCTTGTTTGATTTGCTTGTCAAGTTTTCGAAATGAGTTGTTTTTAGCTTGGCCTTGGTGGAACTCGTTAAAAATGTCTTGGACCCCCAGAGCATTTATTGTTTCTATTTGGTGGTTCATCTCTCATACCCTGTGGAATGCTAGATTATGTTTTTTAGACATAAGCGCCCTCTTGCAACACAGGAGTCTTCAGGAAATAGGTCAATGCTCATATTGTGAATGTTGACAAGAATTCTTGTGTTATAAATACTGAACTTCACCTGCCTCTTAGGAAATGTTATCTGTTTGGCTACGATCCCGTTGCAGATTTTAACTGTGGTTTGTTTCCTTAACTTTTATTGAACTTGCAGTCCAGATCACATGGTAGAAGTCCCGATCACAAGGATAGAAAAGGTTCTTCCGACTGGAGGGATAGAAGAAGTCCTTCTGAGCGCTATGGAAGAAGCTCTCATGAGCGCGATGGCAGAAAAAGCTCTCATGAGCGCGATGACAGAAGCTCTTGTGAGCGTGACAGGAGAAGCTCTCGTGAGCGCGATGGCAGGAGAAGCTCTCGTGATCGTGATGACAGAAGAAGCTTGATGGAATGCAAGGACAGCAGTTATGTCAAGGAAGGAGCCAGAAGCAACGCATGTCCAACTACTGGTGTGGTCTCCAGTGCTTCTGACAGAAGCTCGGTGGGGCCATCAGAGAAGCAGTTGTATGATAAACGAGGGAAGGGTATATTCCATCCTGTTAGTGGGGTCAGGAAGGAGCCTCCTCGGAAAGTCACTGCAGATGAAGCTGCTGCTATCGTAATGGCGGCTACTCGTGGACTGGGCGCTGCCAGTGGCTCACTTAACACTACGAAAGGAAAGAAGGAAGATGTTCTCATCCGTGATAGTAATGACCATTCTTCCAGCTTTGGAAGTTTCTCATCTTTACAGGACCGAGACGCACTGTCAAAACACATTTCAAATAGTGAGGCAGATACTTCACTTACAAGTAGTGGACAGCCCAAAAAGGAAGGTTTTGGAATTATTGATGACGATTGGATTGCAAAAACTATTGCGAAAGCTGCTGCTGCTGCCGCCTCCAAAGAGGCAGATTCTTCTGAAGCTTCCATGACAAAGGAGCAGAAGCTAAAAGCTGAGAGGCTTCGGCGTGCAAAGATGTTTGCTACAATCATTAAGAGTGGAGGAAACAAGATGAATGATTTGCCTGCAGTATCTGATCCAACTGATAACCCTTCCGAGGCCACACCTGCTGATATGAATGCATCTGGACTCGATCCGCAACCTGAGGCTAAAGAGCGTGAAGGTAGCTCTGCTCCGTTTGAAGGTGATGGTTCAAATGTAACAAAGCAAGAGAGAGAGACTGGTGATGAACAGACCAGAGTGCGGACATATAGAAAGAAACATCACCAAGAGTCCGATGAGGAGAAAGATGAATCAGAGGAAAGCCATAAGCACTCAAGGAAGAGGCACCGCTCAGAGCATTCTAGAGGTCATAGTAAGGATGATCACAAACATAAGCACAAGAGTCACTCCAAGGACAGGGAATCCAGACATCGTAGGCATCGGCATAGCCCTTCAGAAGATGAGCATGAGCATCGGAGTTCCAAGTCAAGGCATCGGCACAGACATGATGATCGCTACTCTGATGATGAAGAGCTTAGCAGGTCCCGCAGGCACCGGAGGGAACATCGCTCCGGTTCTAAAAGGAAGCATGAGGAAGAGCGAGATCAGAGTGAACAGACGCAAGGTCACTTAGAAGTGTCCCCGAGCACATCAGGTGCTAAATTTGAATCAGACAAGCCATCTGGTGACACTGCTCAATCTTCTCAGGGAGCAGCTGAAGTGCCGAGTGACCTCAGGGCAAAAATCAGAGCAATGTTGCTAGAGACATTGTAACCTTTTCGTCCTCAGCAATGTAGCATTTGTAACCTTAGATTTCTGTTTTTAAAACCTGTGTCCGGTAACCTACTTGCTCAATTGTATTTAGTTCAAACGTTACTACTGTGCGCCCAAAAGGCCATTTTATCTTTGATGTGAAGATCCAAACGCAGTTTCTGCACTTCGCTGTGTCTTCAGCATGTGTAGGTTTGCTTTTATGTTGTTTTACCGGTGCTATGTACGCCAAGAGTAGGGCTTCCTGCAACGGTTTACTTTTTCATGGTGTTTGCTGAAGGCGACGTTTGATGATCGCTTGTGGTAGAATCAGAAATTGCTACGTCCGACGCCAGTTTAAAACCGCACCATCTGTTTAAGGATCCAAAAATTGTTAGCGTTCGTCCATGGCTAATGCCGAACAAATAACAGGTTTAGAAGGCATCCGTCTCAACCAAATCCAACCCAAACCGTTCTGTCAACGGGCTTGGATTCTGTTTCCCCCACCTCTTCGTCCGGTCCCCAAGAGGCAAGAGCTCGCCCGCTGACGGCTGCCGTGTGCCCACTGCCCAGCCCCAAACCGAGAGCCCCCAGCCATCGTACCACATCGCGGTCGCCTGGGTCGCATCGCAGCCGTCCGTTTGCGTGGCCCCGGACCCGGAACCCGCCGCCGCAGCAAAACCAAGGGCCCCGCACGCCCGAATGGGTCGCAACTCGCAACCCACGCCCTCGCCCCCGGCTCCGATCTGCTAAGTCCCCGCCGGATCGGGTTGCGGGTCGGTCGCCTCCCTCCGACCCCGATCCGCCACCGCCTCGCCGCCGGCCGCCGCCGTCGAGGTTAGTCTCCCCCTCCCCCACCAGGTCTCCTTCCCCTCCTCCTGCATGTTGCCCCCCTTATCGGATCCGTTTACCCGGGCCATAAACCCTAGCTAAAAGGCGCGGTCTGCGAGCCATTTCACGCCCGATTCCTGGGGTTTGACTGTTCTAGTGTGGCGGAATTGGACCCTCTGAGCTGCGATTTGGCGATGGCATGCGAGGCCGCTTGCTTGCTGCAGCTGATTGTGTCGTAGCTCTTAGGGATTGGGGATCTGCGCGGGATGAGTAAGGTGGATTGGGTGGGGGATGCTTGTGTTTTATCTCTTGCGCTAAACTGCACGGCAGCTTGCATTTTTTGGCGAAACTTTAATGGCGTCTCTGGTGTCATAGGCGTTCAGTAGGGCTCGTGCAATGTGCTTGCTCAGCGTATCAGCAGTCTCTGCAGAGACGTAGCTGAGTGCATGCATTCAAGCTAGCTTTGCGGTATTCGAGTTAGGAGGGAGCTCGGCGAGATTTTGGGCTGGTGGTTATGGGTGAAAGGCTACCGATTGCGTTCCAGTGTATGACAAAAGGTACAGCTGGGTATATGCATTCAGTATTAGTTTTGGTTACTTCTCTCATTTCTGTTTAAGAGTTGAGAGCTTTTTTCTCCTTTGCTATTGTTATATGATGTGCTTCTCTGGATGTGCTGCAGTGGGTGATCGTCGCAGCAAAATGCTGGAGCCAACAGCAATTGAACAAATTGCTGGCTCAGGCAGCAACATGGTGGTGCCTGCGCCAGCAGTTCACAATCCCCGGGCGCGCAAGCTTCGTTCTGCGGTTTGGCAGGACTTCACGAAGGAGCGCCGTGCTGATGGCAACTGTGTGGCTATCTGTAACCACTGCAAGAAGCAGCTCACGGCAACTAGCCGGTCAGGCACAACGCACCTGCGCAACCACCTTGCCATCTGCACCACCACCTCCACACGACGTGCTGGTAAGCGCCGGAAGCTTGTTGTGCGCCGTATTCACCACAACAAATCCTCCGCCGATGGGCGATCTGGTGAGGGCCACGCCTCGGGAGAGGACAATGACAATGAGGGCACACACTTTGATCAAGAACTCAGCCGCCGAGACCTTGTGCACATGATTGTCCAGCATGGCTACCGGTTTTCCATAGTAGATGATGTGGGCTTCCAGAAGTTTGTCAAGAACCTACAGCCTCAGTTTAGGATGGTGTCGTATGACACAGTGAGGGCTGATAGCATGGAAATATATGAAGGTGAGAAGCTTAAGCTACAGGATGTGCTCTTTAAGATCCCCTGCCGAGTTAGCATCTCAGTTGATATGTGGCAGTCAAATACCCAGATGGAATACATGTGCTTGACCTGCCACTACATTGACCATGCCAATGACGAGTGGAAAGTTAGGAAAAAAATTCTCAACTTTGTGCATATGGAGTCACCTTTTACAGAGTATGAGATTGCTAACGTCATTGTAGAGAAGTTGCATGGTTGGGGTATTGACAGAAAATTAGCTGCTGTTGTACTAGACAACTGCAGTGGTGGTGAACTTGTTGCCAGAGAGCTTCTCAGAGTTTTGCAGCCTAGGAGACCTCTATTAAATGGAGATTTGTTCCAAGTACGCTCTTGTGCGCATATTCTAAATCTCACTGTCCAAGAAAGCTGGGAACAGGCATCAGAAATAACTGATAGAGTTCGCAAGATGATTACCTATGTCAAGTTTGAAAAGTTCCAAAAGTTTCAGGATATATCAAAGCTACTGCATATGGATCAAAAGCTGTTAGTTGTTGATTCTCCTGATAACTGGTCGTCCCTTTACTTAATGTTTGAGTCTGCATGCTACTATCATGATGTACTTGTGCGCCTGGCAGAACAGGAAGGTCACTATGACGTTTTTCTGGCCGCTGCTGACTGGGCTGATGTGAAAGCCCTCACTGAAATACTAGATGTAGTCTATCATGCTATGGAGAAGTTTCCGGTGGAAAACCCTACTGCAAACCTATATTTTAATGAGATGTGTGAAATCCATGTGCTTTTGAGAACCTGGCACAATAGTCCATCTCCTGCTGTTGCCAAAGTTGCTGGTCAGATGCTTTCTAAATTTGAGGGATACTGGGATCTCACAAGGCCTATAATGGCATTTGCATCTATTCTTGATCCTCGTTACAAGATGAAATCCATCGAATACTTCTTTCGGCTCATTTATGCTGATGAGCAATTTACAGCGAAGTCAACGATAGATGTCATCCAGAATACCTTTCACAATCTGTATAATGATTACAAGCACCAGTCATCAGATTCATGGAAGAATTCATCTGTTCTCTGTTACTCTAGAAACAGTAGCTCTTGCATGGGCTCTATGTACAGCAATGGTGATGATTCTAAGACCTTCTCTCGCATCACATTATCTGATGCTCGACGAGGACTTGATCAGTATATACAAGAGACCTCATCAGGGCAATCCTTGAAGTCTGACTTGGAGATGTATCTTGAGGAAGCAGTTTACCGTCCAAAAGAAGGAAATCAGGATAACTTTGACATCCTGGGGTGGTGGAAGACCTTTGCAGCCAAGTATCCTGTGCTTTCACAAATGGCTCGTGATATTTTAGCTATCCCTGTATCTACTATCCCTCTGGACAATGATGCTCGTACACTAAATGAGTATCTCAGTACTATGGACCCTTTAACGGTTCAGGGATTAGTATGTGCACAAGATTGGCTACGGGAAGACCCAGAAGGTATCCGCAGTGAGTTTTACCAGATACCTTCTCTAGTTGTTGTAAAGATTGACATTTGCTTAATAATGATTGATTTCCCATTTGCTTCTGCAGTTGCTGGTTCAGGTGGTCAAGCAAATGATGGAGCACCTCATGGTGATGAACTGATTGTGGTGCCAAGCCAGAATAGGTGAATACATTGGAGGTACTGCACTGCTTTCAGTTTATTTTGAATACTATCATTCTATCTTATCCTTTGTTGAGGATGTGCGTGCACAAGATACTCTGCTGAGAAAAAAGCTGGCATGAGCTTTTAGGAGAAAATTTCACAGAAGCTGGTTGTGTATACTTTCTTGGTATTTGTTTGTCTGCATGGAAAAAACTCAAAAGCGCTAAAGCACAAATATGAGGTTTAGGAAAAATAAGGTGTTTGACAATATAGTAGCTTTATAATTTGCTGTGTTTGTAGAGTGATAATTAGCTTATGTCCTCAAAAAAAGATGATAATAGAATACCAACAACATGAAAATAGTATGCATTGGTAGTCCAAGATACTTCATAAGTTTTAATGGTAAAATAAAATTCTGTACAAGTACAGCTGTATGCTTATAACAGCAGTTGTCATGATAGAACTGCTTGTAGGTATATTATGGTATTGTGCATAGCTCATTTTTCTTGTTTGTACAATTGTATTGCATGGTCACAGGAGGCCTGCAAAACGAATTTATTGGCTGTTGGAACTTGGGAGCGTCATTGCAGGAACTAAGACATCAAGACCATAGTTATTAAATTCTTGAAGCCAACTAGTTTTTGCTATGTCTTAAGTTCTAAAACTAGTCCTTGCTTTTAGTCACTGTTTAGTGCAACTTTATCTACCCTCCTTGAACCATTTTACTCTTGCTCAAGTAAAAAATCGGGCTGAACCATCAATTATATTTTTTAGTACAAGTATAATCTTCATAGTTATGGTGATGTGTTAACTAGCATCGTATTCACACCGTTGGGTCCACCTTTTTTTTTTTTTTTTTTGAGGAGACGCCTTTGTTCTTAGGAGTGAATATTTGATTCGACGCAATGACACTGCAAGGGCTACTAGGCGATTGTACTTCATGTCTGGAACCATTAGGGTACTATAAATAAAGCCTGTAAAAATATCATAGGGTGCGAAGTGTAGGTTGTTTAAGAATGAAAAACACATAGATGCACACCTGACTCCTGACAACAAACATGCGCACCATGCTTTATGTATATCTTATTTATTTACCAGAGTAAACGTTTGTGTATACTATTTTACGCCCTGATAGTAGTAAGCTTTACAAATATGTATTTTTGCTTATTGATGCAGAGTCAGTGTTTTTCTGTGTCTGTAATCTTCTAGAGCCTTTCTGCCCTTTGTTTTTATATCATGGTTCATCATCCTAACCAATTTAACACTGTCCAGAGTGGACTATTTTGGAAGGAGGCATTTGAGAAGACCGAAGGCGGCATGGGAACTACATATAATCTTTTGTCGAAGAGACCAAGAACCAGCAGTACTCCTGTAAATGCACCGTTCTAGTTCTAGATGTTGACTTGTACTATGAACTCCTAGAGTCACCTTCCAAGAAGAAGGCTAACAAATATCCAGCCATTGAAAACAGCCTACCATGTATTCATGAATGACTTGCTGTGTACTGTGCTGCTCGGGTAGCCTAAACTATGTGTCGTCAGGTTTCGCAAGGCCGTTGCAAGTATTCAAAGTGCTCTCCTCCATGTTGTCCAAGCCTATGATGAACTTGAGGTGTGTATGCATTTAACCGGGCATTTCATACGATCACATTGTCCAAGTAAAATGGTTAGCATAGCTGTCAGAGATGGATGTAGCACTCAACCGAGCTTGGCTTGGTGAACCTACAACAGCAAACTATAGGTAGAGAAATAGTGAAATACACCCTGCCAAGACGACCGTCCGAGATGAAAATTTCCTGACAACTTAGAGGCGTAGTTGACCATACAGGCATACAGCAGACTACGAAGCAGTGCTTCAGATTGTACGAATTCAGAGAGATTCAAAAGCTCTTCCCCATACCTATTTGGCTTGCGATTTCAAATTTCCTACACATTGCTTGCTAGTAGTAGAATATCACTGGCTTGCTGGCTGAAGAATTTTCCACTCTTTGCCTTGGTACTTTGACACTGAGGACTGAGAGAGACGTGAATCCATGTCCCGTACCACGTTGCCAAATCATTCAAGGACCCGTGCGTACCATTTGAGCCAAATCTCTCCCCATTTCAGCAGGTGTTTGAACAGACCAAACCGACTCAGAGTCCAACAAAACGCCCTCCTCGTCCTCGACCTCGAGCACGGTACTGTACCGCCGAGCGCTGGGCCGCTGACACACGCAATCGCATGTAGCTCCAAGCCTTTGCTTACTTTGACAATCACATGAAAGTTGAAAAATTTTTACAGTACCTCGGGCACACATTTGAAGTATTAAATATAGACTAATTACAAAACTAATTACAGATTCTGTCAGTAAATCGCAAGACGAACCTAATGAGTCTAATTAATCCGTCATTAGCACCTGTTTATTGTAGCAATTTATTGTCTAATCACGACCTAACTAGGCTCATTAGATTCGTCTCGCGAAGTACACTCCATCCATATAATGAGTTATTTTTTCGACTACATTTAATATGCCATGCATGAACATACTCGAAAAAATTTCGCCTTTCATCTAAAGAAGGGCAAAACAGGGCCAGTACGCGCGTGCTTCCCCCCAAAGGCCAGAGCAGCGGGCAGCGGGCAGCGGCCAGCGCCAGGCATCGTGCTGACCCGCTGACGCGAGCAGTATTCGCCCGTGCCAACGGCGCACATGCAGCTGCCGTGCCGGCCACCATCATCGCGCCCGCCACAGCACGCAGCGCGGTCGCTGGTCACGCACAGGAGTACACAGGACGGCCAGCCAGCGGGCGCTCCCGCCTGCCGCTGGGACGAGTGAGTGATTAAAGTAAAACAAAGAATTTCACTGGGATAGCAATTAGCAAAAGAACAGGCGAGTTCTGATTCTGAATGGTGCCCATCCTGGAGAGACATTTTGCAGTTCCAGCCGAATTCACAGTTCACCACGGAAAGAATTTTGCCTAGCTTTACTGCTAGTACTAGTAGCTACTACTAAAATAACCTCTGCCGTGAAAAAACTGGGAAAAAATATCTGCTATATTATCAATATTACTCGGAAAAACAAAATACTATGTATACGCTCCCGGACCAAGACGCTTCATTCCCAACTTCTCCAGCCATGCCCTCCCTCCTTGGCGAGATGGCGTCACCACTTCACCAGGCTCCTCTCAACAGGTCATCATGGACTTTGGGGGCCTGCAAGAGGGCAAACAATGGTGTCAAGCAAATACGAATAGAGGGCAAGTTTTTTCTTGCACTATACAACGAGAAGTAAACACGTGCATAGGAATAGGGAGATCAGTGCAACCGCCTCCATGGTATTGGTTAAGCAATGTGGATAGCCTGTTTGTCCACAGTCCATAGAGATATATAATACAAATGTCCATGCAGTGACTACTTAAACATTTTTTTTTGAACGAAAGGCACGAGACTGTGCCTATTTCATTGATAGAGAAGAAAATGGTACAAGGCCACGCGGCCGGGTACAAGTTTTACTCTCGCGACAATAATAACGCTAAGTGTTTGGCCCCCGCTGCAATCCAGGCATCCGCCTCGCCTTTGACCTTTTCTAGTAGCGCCGGCGCGCTTAATTCAACATGTCTGAAAACCCTCGCATTACGCTCCTTCCAGATCTCCCAAATGACGAGCATTGCAATACTTGCTTTGGCTTTCCTGGGCACCGTCGACGGTGCCATGAGGTTCGTCCACCATTGGCCGGTGGCACTGGCTCTCCAAGCTTGCGGCCGTAAGTCTGGCTGCGAAGTCCAGTCCGCGATCATGCTCCAGATTCTTCTTGTGAACCTACATTGGGCTAGGAGATGATGGGTGGATTCCATTGTTTGGCGGCAGAGGGGACATGTCGGGGAGTGTGCCCATCCTCGCTTAGCCAGTCTATCCGATGTCCATACTCTATTCTGAGTGATGAGCCACATGAAGAATTTGCATTTCGGCGGCGCCCAAACACTCCAGAGGCAGTTGTATCTCTTCAGTTTAGCGCAACCAATAAATTGCGCTTTATAAGCTGAGGCCGCAGAGTATTCTCCGGATGTGGTTAGCTTCCATCGTATTTGGTCCTCCCGGTCGCTTTGTAGTTGGACATCTCGTAGCAAGCCCCATAAGTTGACATATCGTGCAGATGCTCGATTGTGAGGCCGGCCCGCATTTGCAGGTCTCTAATCCAAGCGTGGCCTTGAAGCGCCTGAGCTACTGTTTTCTTTTTGGACCTGGAAAGTTTGAAAAGGTTTGGTGCTATGTCCTTGGGGCGGCGGCCCTGTACCCATCCGGAGTGCCAAAAGCTGGTTTTGTTGCCGTTGCCAAGTGTAATCGTCGTGCAGGCAGCGAAGAGGAGGCGATCTGTATTGTCACATGGGAGCTCGGTGCCTACCCACGCTTTTTGTGGCGACTTCCATTCCTGCCATAGCCATCTTAGGCGCAGTGCCCTTGCGAATCTCTCAATGTTAAGCACCCCAAGACCTCCATTTTCCTTTGGGAGGCATGTCCTGATCCAGTTAACCTTACATTTTCCGCCAGTGAGAGCCTCATCCCCAGCCCAAAGGAACCGCTATCTATTTTTGTCGAGCTCCTCCAGCACCTCGTTAGTCGTCTTCAACACCGTGAGAAGATAAACAGGCTGCGATGTCAAGACTGACTTGACAAGGGAAACGCGTCCAGCCTGCGTGAGGTGACGACCATACCATCCCGAGACCCTGCCTGCCGATTTGTCGATGAGTGGTTGGAAGTCGATCTTTTTGAGCCGCCTGACCGTGAGTGGCAACCCTAAACATGGTGATAAGAGAAGATGGAGAAGAGAAGGGCTCGATGGCGGTGAGGGAGTGCGGTTGTAAGGACAATGGGTGAGTGGATGAGGCAAGCAAGATGTGAGAGGAGATAAGAAAGGAAGATTTGATCACAATCGATTCAGAACTAACGGACTAAGATTTGGGTGGAGGGAAAGAAAACAACACCCAAGTGTGAGGTAGGTAGCCCTTTCAAACTTAGCAAGGCACATAGTTGTGCCAAGGGCGGATTGCATAGGGAAACAATTAACGCAATAGCTAATAACTGAACCGTACCGTTTTTACATGCCAATAACAAGGTTAACAAAACATCTCATACACTCCCCAAAAACAGAAAACATTTGTCGCACTTTCCACAGTGTCCAAGGTAAACATTGGGCATTGATTTTCATAACTTTTCACTAGTATTCTCAATGACATGCTAGTAATACAGTTTTCATCTAACCAATTCGTACATTCTGACAATCAATTTTATGAAGTTTGAAAGCAGTGAATGTTTCAGAATGCTGACTGCACAAAAATATCGGTACACAAGTTCCTTTTGTTAGCATCTGAAGTCACCAAATATGGCAACCTTTTCAACATAGTTTGTTAGGACATGGCTTAGGACGCTCATAAAAAGCTAAGAACAAAGAGCAAACATTGATTGCTCTTAAGGAAGTTGGTGGCCCATGGCCTACCAAGGAGGCCCATAAATAGGCCGTGCAGATCATGTACATGAAAAAGGTAGAGACAATTGGTTCACATATGGACCCCCAGGGTCCACAAAAATCTATCAAATCTGTATACTATCTGGCATGCAATTCAATGCTGTGGTTCATAAAATCAAAAGTAAAAATAACATAAGCAATTAAAATGTGCAGCTTAGTGTTGGTCCATCGGAACAATTTGTTGCACCAAAGCTGATTTTCTGACTTTGTATTGAGAAGAGGGTTGTAATTTGTAAACATCAGAAAGCAAACTGCAGCAATTTCTATTTAGTTTGTTTGAAGAGACAGTATAAGCATTGCCTTGAATTAAATTTATTTTTATTTAGTCTGCTGCTAGGTTGTAAACATCAGAAAGCAAAATAAAAGATGTTGATCTCGAAAGGAGAACGTTCAATGATTACTGACAAAAGGCAATTATAGGAACAGTGGCATTCTATCATCACAAGGCAATGCACATCAAAAAAGTCAAGCTAATTTCATCCCACAAACGCTTGACTGTTGACTCGGTGATTAATTTTTATTTCACAGGACTAAAACTAAACTTGCGCAGAATTCAGTTCTGACACGTGCACAACCATGCAATCTTCTAGCAGGAAAATATACCACAAATCAGGCCGAACACTCACATCAGAATCAGAATCTATGGCTCTTGCTAGATACGAAGCCAGTGAGAAATATGACACAAGGGCTTCCAGTGGCTGTGCAAAGGCGGCTAATAAAATCCATAACTAAACTACCTATTCACCAACAAGATCTATGAAGCACGTACTTGAGCGGCACCAATCTGCAATCAGACAGATGTTGATGGGTACCGACAAAGAAATAACCAATCCAACAGTCAACTCAAAATATACAGCTAGTGCTCGGGGTATAGCTCTCATCTTGTGATCTTCTCTATAAAACAAAAGACGTTGCTATTTCAACAAAGCCATACTGCGAAAGAAAATTCAGTGACTCCTCCGCTTGACCATGCGTCCATGCAGGAGGACACCCATGCGGCCATGCCCATGTATGTTTTGTAAAGAAACGGCATTCATCTATGTGCTTCCAAGAAGCTGACCCTGAAATGCAAGCCCACTTGGAACTTGGCCATGAACAAGAGCAAGAACAGCTCGACAAGCTCATCAAGAGCAGCAGGACAGCGCGATGGAAATGCAGCGGGACGGGCCCGAAATCTAGGTAGCGGGGGGACGGGGGCTCACCTTCTCCTCCGCGCCCACCTCGTGGTCTCGACGAGGCGGCCATGGCAGCCTGGGGGGGAGCTCCGTGGCCCCCATCTGCGTCCATGTCGCTGGTCATCGACGGGCCTTTCACCGGCTCGGGCGAGCACGGCAGCGCTGCCTGCTGGGGGGCGGCGGCGGCGGGGAAGCGAAGCGAGCTAGGAACAAGGGAGCACGCGAGGTGGGCACGGCAGGGGGAGGAGGCCCCGTGTGTCTCCCAAACAAGGGAAGCGGAGTTAAAACCAAGCAACTGGAGAAGTGGGGGCAAGCCGCGCGCCTGTTGCTTCGAGGAGAGAGAGGGGGAGAAGCGAGCAGGGGCAAAAGGAAAGGAGGGAGCAAATGAGCCATGGCTGACAGAGTGACAGCTATCTCCGCTGCCTTTCCTGCGCGGCTGCACACGCGACACGAGCAGCGACGAGCACTCCTCTCTCTCTCTCCCCCCCCCACAGCGCAGTAATAACAGTGTACGCATGCGTACGTGTTGCAACCCTCTGTCGCGTGAGGCGTGATCGATGGTGGTTTACCGAAGACAGAGGGAAACGGTCAATGAAAGCGGACCCGCTTTCTGCGGGACCACCTGCCAGTGGCCGAGGGAATGGAAGCTCGCCGGTTGTTGGCTTGTTGCTGTGTGGTTCTTGGCGTTGAGCCGTGTGTGGCCGCGTGGCGCTTCTGATCGCACTCGTAGCCAGGCCTCCGAGAAAGCAAAGCACCCGTGCCTCTGGCGGCGCGCCCCCGCTGGGCGGTGGGTCGGTCTTGCACTCTTGCTTGTGCTTGTGCATGCATGCGGGTATGGGCTATGGGGGCATCGAGGCCAGCCAGGCGCCAGCATGAGGCGAGCAAAGAGCGAGGCGGAGGAGCTCGTATCGGTTCCGGCCGGCGGCGTCGCGCGTGCGGGATGCATGCATGCGCGGCGTGCACGTTGCTTGCTTGCTTTAAAGCAGCAGCAGCAACGGGCAGTAGCGGCGGTAGGGGCTACTACTAGTACTAGGCAGTGAGTCTTTTCTTGCTAGTAGTAGTATGCGCTGCAGCCGCCGAGCGCCTCTCTCTGAACCCTGCCGGTTGCAGCGGCAGGGTGGCCCCCTGCGGCCCTGCCGGCCTTTGCTTGCTTTTATCGTCCCGTCTGTCTCAAGAAACGTGAAAGGGGCCGAATCCCTAGAGATTGGCAAAGATTTTGGTTGGAGGTGCATTTTTTGTTTTTTGTTTTTTTTAATCGTTCAGGGTTTAGGGCCCTGTGATACCACGAATAGGCTGTCACAGGTGCTTCCGGCGCTACTGTTCAGCCAGTTTAGCTGGTTAATAAGTTCGTTAACTGTTACTGATTTTAGCTACTTTAATGATATTCTGTGACAAAGAAAAAAGAATTAATAAGAAAAGCTCGTTGTGGCCTCAAAAACAGATAAGAGAACTATCACGGTGAGGTGCGACTTTTGGCATACCCAGAGCTTCATCACTAGCGGCAGAAATTTGAAGCGCGCGCCGCCAGCTTTGCTGGAGCGAACCCGGCAGAAACCCATGCCGGCCGGGCCGGCGGCGAGCCGCTACATACGCCGCCGCGTCGCCTAGCCCGAGAGCGGCCGCGCACGAACCTTGTCCTGTGGCTTCGATTAGCGTGCCGCGTGCATGCTCGCGCGACCGCCGCGGCAGGGCCGTGTCGTCCGGCTGCTCGCCCCTGATTCCCTCCACGGCTAGCATACCTACAAGCGCGCCGCCTCCGCCGGTTCTCGCTGTCCCGGTGTTCCCGATCACCCGCACCGCACCTGGCCGTAGCGGTAGCTCCGAAAGATGCGCTTGTGACTTACTGGTGTTCCCGATCACCCGCACCGCACCTGGAGTAACTTGCGATCAGACGAGCAGTATTAGTTTTTGCCGGCATTGCGTGTACCAACGTGCCTACTAAAAATCCTACTCCAGTTGCTTTACATTTTGAGTCGTTGGTGCTTTGGTACACTGATGCTATTATACTCGTTAGTTGCTGTACGCGTACATCACTGCTCCACGGTTGGAGTATCTGGCTGCCGTACGCCAGCAGCAGCAGAGAAAGCAAGGCGCCGCCAATTGTAAATGGCAAACAACTAACAACTGTCAAAGCACACGGTGACCATGGTCACTGACCAACCAAACATCAACCTTGATCGCCTGGTTAGGGGTGGAGGCGTGGAGCCAAGAAGAATTATGCATTGAGGGCCATAAGCCCAGCCTGATCGATAGATAATTGGCGTGTTTGGGGTCGCGTATACGGTGCCGGAGTCACTAAAAGCTGCACAGTGATAAGACCCGAGCTCTGAACAAGAAACGCTAGAAGCCAAGAACGCAGAACCAAGATTTAACAATGTAGGCAGCCGCAGCCAGCCGCCGGCCGGCGCCAGCACTTGGCCAGGCCGCTGCAAGGCGCGGCCACGGCTGGCCACGGGCGGCTAAAGCCGGCCAGGCGCGGCCACTGCTGGCCACGGCCGGCCAGGCGCGGCTACGGCCGGCTACGTGTGGCAGGCATGTTGCGGATTCGGGCGAAAGCCCTCACTATTATGTTTCAACACTTAAACTATTTAAAAAGGAGATAAATGGATAATACATAGTCTACTTTAAAATTATAAATTTCAAAATATGTAGCACTTGACCTTGTGGATCCTATTAAAAGGAATATTTACGTCTCATACATTGTACATGCCAAATTTCGATACATTTAAAATTTAAATACTATTTTATTAAGATAAGCTAAAGTGAGTAAGTTTAACTTTTGCCCGAAGAGAAATATAGGCATAATATACAGGCTGCTTTAAAATTATATATTTCAAAAAATATAGCACGTAGACTTGTGCTTGTTACTAAAATGGATCGTTTAGATCTTAAATATTGTGCACGTAAAGTTTCGTGGTATTCGAAGATCAAATGCTATTTTATTTAGATGATTCAAAGTGGATGAATAGGAGGCGGAGTCTCCTGCTGCGCCAGGCGTGGGGGCGACGAGGCTCCTTTGCCGCGCCACGTGCAGTGGCGTGGCAAGGGGCCTCCACGTCGTCTGGCCGGGCCTGCCGACGCATGCGGCACGGCAACGTTAATATTAAAATAAAATTAAAAAAAGGTTAAAAATTAAAAAAAAAATCCTCACGTGGAAAGTGTTGTTGTGTGGTACGGTTCTAATTAGAGCTAATAATAGTTATTGTAGAAGTATACTACTGTGTCCCTATATATTTGTCACATACGGTGACCTGGGAGTCCTAAACCTCATGAAGTTCGCAATAGCGTTGTGGCTTCGATGGCTCTGGCATGAATGGGAATCCCATGATAAAGCGTGGGTTGGAATGGAGACCCCATACAACGATGATGACAAGTACCACAATTACGATCGTCAACGGTGCAAAAACGAGTTTTTGGCACTCTGGGTGGGCACAAGGAAGACGGCCAAAAGATATTGCTCCACAGCTATACCGCAAATCGAGGAAGAAACAAAGATCGCTGGCGAATGCTCTGCTCAACGACAACTGGATTCGGGACCTAAACATGACACATGGGACCACAATTACTCATGTGCATGAATTTGTGCCTCTATGGCATTTAGTTCAAGAAGTACGACTACAACCGGAACAGGAAGACCAAATCAGATGGAAGTTCACAACAAATGGTCACTACACTACAGCATCAGCATACAGGGCACAATTCATAGGGTGCGTGAAGCAAAAAAAATCTCCAAAAAATTTGGAAGACATGGACGCCGCCAAAGTGCAAGTTCTTCGCCTGGCTCATACTACAAAATAGGTTATGGACTTCGAACCGACTACAACGCCGAGGATGGCCACACGCTGCATCCTGCCCCCTTTGCAGACAAATAGGCGAGTCATCCCTGCACCTCATGGTTGAGTGTAGGTTCACTAGGCGCATATGGAACCTGGCAGCGCAGTGGACGGGACAGCCGACACTATGTCCCTCGGAATGGTTGCACAGCGAATCCGTTCATGAATGGTGGGGAAACATGACGTCATTGTTGCAAAGTCCGCAAAAAGCCACTGGAACCTTGATACTTCTAATTTGCTGGGAGGTTTGGCTCGAGAGGAACTCCAGAGTCTTCAAGCAACGGGAATCATCTGCGATGGCAGTTTTTGCCAAGCCGAAGCTAGTGCTTGGATAGCGGCTGGGGCAAAAGATTTAGCGTTGTTACTAGCGCGAGATTAAACTATACATTATTCCCGGTTAGCCGGTTGTAAACCTCTTTTTTATCAATGAAATAGACACAATCTCGTGTCTGTTCGTTCAAAAAAAATTATTTGTCACTCAGGAAACGAGATTGTGAGGGGGCACAGTTTTCAAATGACCGGTACGGAGGGGGTATATAGCATGATGATATGTATCTACGTGTATTAATGTAGCATGGATAACATATTTTACCAATGTTAATATATGATCACACAGGTAATTTGTTGAGTTTTTTTTCAGTGTTATTATAATTTCTCGTTATTCATAGACAAATAAATTATATCTAGTAAAAGGGTACAGTGGAACATGGCATTTAAACCTATAAAATTTTAATTAAGCTTAGTCTAAATGATTAGAAGATCTAACTACTAGAAATAAGATGTAAATGATTAGCAATTACCCGGTTATCCTAAATCTTTAAAGACCGAATTCAGCCACCAAGCTCGGCCACGGTATTGGACCACGTCGCCTCCAAATATCGGTCGTCAGATCATGCATCCACAGTCCAACGAGTCCGAAGGCGTGGGCCGTCCCTCGGCCCAGCTTCTCGAGTCCAGTTCTCCCGCAGCGTCCTCCTCGCGATTTCTCGGCTAGCGGCCGGCGGCGCGATCGTTCTGTTTCCTCGCGCGTCCCCGCCACTGGCGATGGTGGCGGCGCTGGCGAGGCACCTGTGCACTTGGCTCGTCGCCTTCGTGGATCCGCTGGCATGCGGGGGCGTCAGCGCGGCCACAGCGAAACGCGGAGCCGGTGCCATGCAGAGTTGCGCCGCTGAGGGTATATGTAGCAGGCTTTAATTAGGCATGGCTAGGGAGCAGAACTGCGGAAAGGATCCAAGGACGTGCGCTGGCTTGGCTCTACTGTGATCAACAATGTCACGTTTCCGTAGCTCTTGCCACTTTGCCGGTCCTAATCGCTTATAGGTCCCCAACATGAATGTGCGTATTTCATCCTATTCTGGTTTGCATATTTCTACTACCTCATCATGATTCAATCATTTGGTCGTGCCATCATTTGCATTTTAGAGATAGCTAGCTCTCTAACTGAGATTAGTCACGATGATCCTTACTAAGATCGCCACTGAATAACTGTAGGTTGTGGCGTCGTCTCTCTTTGTTTTTCTCTATCAGCATAGGTGCTAAAGACTAATGCTCCTTAAAGGAGAAAAGGCAATAATCATGGTATCGTTTTCACTGCCTGACAGATACGTGACATTTAAAACTAAAATTCTAAGCTTTGAATTCCTTAAAAGAAATAATAAGCACTTATATATACAATCAAAAGTTACTTTGCGTGGTTTTTACAGGAGAGCTATGGACTGTGTTAGATACATGGTAAACAGGTCCATATAGTAGGCTGCAGTGGTCAAGTTTTTAGGGCATTTAAAAATACGTTTTTAAAAAATATTAATTATAACATAATATCTTTTCCCAAAATATTCAAAACCAAATTTTACAAAATTAAACTAAACATTAAGCCACAAATGTGTTGCATTTAATTGCTCTAGTGCTCGCTAACCTTGTTCCTCCGCCTTGATAATATCTATCCTCCAAAATCCTTAATTAATATTTCAATTCTATTCAAATATTAATTCTAGACCAATTATATGCTAATTCCCCTTGAACATTTATTCGTTCAAGTGTTAGAATCTGCTTCCATCCGAATCCCTAGAAAAATACCTATAAAACTCGGGGAGGTATTTAAATGTTTCCATTTTTTTAAAAAAAGTACTACTTTTTATGTCCCGCTTAAACTCGCTCTTCAAATTTGAAATCACCCTCAATTTTGAATACAAAACCTATTTTCAAAACCTGAATAAATAGCCAAACCCTTTATTTGCCAAACGGGCCACAACCTCCCATTTGGCCTGCCTCCGCTTTAGGCCCGGCCCCTCTTTCCCTTTCCTCGCACCCGCGCACTCGGCCCAACCCTTCAGCCCGCCCACTCACACGGCCCGCGAACTAACTATCCACTCCGGCCCACTCGCGAACGCTCTTAAAAAAATTTCAGATGTTGCAGAACTACAAGTAGTATGCTGAAGATTATAAAGGAGTCCAAAACATGCATAGTTAAATATAAGGGCGTTCTCGACTTCAGAAGAGAAAGTTAAGACCAATTCTACAGCACATTTGCTGCAAACACAATTAATTAGCACGTAAGCCCACCAGGAATTTAAATCAAAGAAAACATAAGAGAGGGAGATAACATTGTCTTGGAGAGAAAGGGAGATAATTCCTTGGACCTCCATTCGTACACGTGCTCTGTTTCACTGCTAGTACAATCCTCTCGAGTCTGCAATATTCCTCAAAGTGATCATGCATCAAGAAAAGTAGTTAATGATGCAATTCAAATTCGTGTAGACTCAGTTAGTATCATGAGATTTTTTGTAATATTTTTGCGGAAATTATATTGCTTCATGCGAAGTCCATGTGCTTCAAACAAGGACTTATGCTTTAAAATTATTACAAAATTACTTGTTCCAAAAAAGCAGCCAGAAAACAAAATTCTAGAGATCCAGCTGGACATGACATCAGCATACGTGTCTTTCTTATTCCATTGTTTTTCTGGATTCCACAGGGATCAGATTTAGGGCCCCTTTGGAACATAGGATTCACAAAATGTGGGAATAGGAAAAATAGAGGATTAGAGTTGCACTAAAGGTTTGCAAAGAACAAGTGGCAAATAGGTTTGTGGGGAATGGGGATTATCTCATTTTCATGTACACCAACGACGGCCCTTTTGTAGGAGTATAGTTTAGAAAAAGCCTAGACCTTTGAAAAAGAATGAAGGTAATTATTTGTTGGAGAGCCTTAAACTAAGCCAAACAAATCATTAGACAATCTGGAAGGAATCATCGAGGTCCAAGCATCCACAACCATATTCTGAGGAAACATGCTTTATGCTATAGTGAATGGATGACCTTCTCCAACTACTGATCCGTATTCCATGTGTATCTTCCTAGCCTCGGAAAAACAATACACAATATCAACACTAGACAGTAGACGACTAGACACTGGCCACACTACATTCTTAGGGCTTTTGAAGTTTTCAAAAGGCATGCGGAGCTTGTCTGAAGGCTGAAGCCATATTGCTGAGAGGTTTTCTTCGGTGCTCCATACTACCTTATACTGGTGTTTAAAAAGGACCAGTATAAAAGGATCTGACGGTCCAAATTAGTTGTATACTACCAGACCTTCACCTGTAGTATAAGGTAGTATAGGTCGAGTAGTATAGTAGTATAAGGGTATTATGGGAAAAAATATTTTAACATGTGATATAATGTGGTATAGATCGAGTAATATAGTGGTATAGAGGGATTATGAGAAAAACTATTTTTATTTTATACTCATTTGGTCCGATATATTTATTTCTTTTTACACATATGTTCATTTAGGTTAGGAGCTCCAATAAAAAAATTATATTACAGTCTAATTACAAAATTGTCCATCCCTCCATACTCTATACTACCATAGGGTAGTATGGAGCACCGAAGAAGACCTCATTGCTGAACGGCATAGTCTCACCTTGCTCTCCAACGAATTGAATTGACGCAGCCTAATCAGATAGCATGTAGTGGGCCACGAGTGAGCCTCTCGCTGGCTGCTGCAGGCTTTGGACGACAATGCCTTGTTGACTCAGGCGGCAATACCTGCCACAGCTCCAACCAAAAGCGGGTGGCTGCTGAACTGCCGGATCCTCAAGGGTTCAGCGGCCAAGCTGCCTTATCCAGTTGCCCGGCAGCAGGTAATGACTCCAAAGCCAGTGGCGTTTAATTATAAGCGCTATTGGAGTGTGATCTGTCATAGCGTTAAGCCAAGAGATATTTCAATTGAAATCAGATACCATGGAAAGCCAAACAATAACTTCGTCTCCCCCAAGTTGTCAATTCCTGTGGCGAGGTCAGAAAAAAGTAGCTTGCTGCCGTCGCCCATCGCCGACAGATACATGTCGATGTCCAATGTCCATCGAGGGAATTGACTTAAGTTAATGCGGTTATCCTCTTTCCCTTTGTTCCTTTAACCTTATTTTTTTAAGTCCTCTCAAGGTTGACCCTAGCGACATTAAGTAAAGCTCGGCCAATCCGCAGTGTCAACGCCCGGTTGACGTTTCAAGATGTTCAAGGCCATCTTTGGGTCTTCCAGGAATCTGGAATTTTTTTTGATGGGCTAGTGAAGAAGATGTTTTTTCTAAAAAAAAAAGTGAAGAAGATGTGCGCTTCCTTTTTTTTCCCCCTTTGACATGCCTCGGAGTGAAAGTGTTCGAGATGCCTTTACCAGCAGCTAAAGCGAAACATATAGTTTTTCAGTGCCTGGGGATAAGGAAGCAAACTAGTAATTTGTAGTTGGTCTTCTGTGTTCACGGTTCAGAAAGAACCAAAATTCGTTGGCTGACCTGAAAACAATTTCAGAGCCTCAGGTTCAGAACCCCCCCAAAAAAAAGGTCCCATTAACAGCTGGACCAATGGCGGAGCCACCCATACAGCAGGGTGGGGCAGCTGCCCCAGCTACCGTTGGAGTAGAACTCCACCCTCATGGAGTTTTTACGGCGGCCGGAGGCAAGCAGTAGGGTCGGAGGCGAGCGGCGGCGCCGTTCTGCTGTCTGTCCGATGGCTAGAGGAGGAAGAAAGAAATAGCAGGCCAATTTAGGTCGTTGTTGGTTGTTAAGTAAAAAAGGCCCAATGACCTTTGCCCAGCAGCAAGTCTCGTTGGTTTCTCGTCGTCATTTTCGCCAGCTCTCCTCGTTCCGTTACGGAGCACGAACGCCTCTCCTTCATGCCAGCGTACGTCCCCGTGGCCCGTGGACCATCGGTAGCTAACCACCATCGTCCCTATATTTTAATTAAATTAGAATTCTTAGCATTTATTCATCTGCACAATGCGATTTATGTAGAGTGTCGGCTCTGGTTGTTCGTCCCGATGCTTATTTGTTAAGAGTGCTTATTTGTTGAAGGGTCCGAACCAATACCTAAAGGCCACTCATTTCCTCGCAGCAATTTTACGGGCTTTAAGAGCAATATGGTTTGATGATTATGAATGACTAGAATATAGTGTGTCATTTATTTGCAGTTTGGTGATTCCATTGTTGTGATTTCAGTATAAATATTGCATGTGAATGTAAAATGATTTTTTTCACTTATGTTATGCTCGTCGTGCGAGTCCGCCCCAGCTAAAATTTTCGGCTAGCTCCGCCGTTGAGCTGGACCTAGCTAACACCCCACAGCTGGACTCGCAGCCAATGCAAGCAGATAAGCATCGGCGAGGCGCAATGGCATGCCAAGTGAAGCCGTGAAGGTACAAATAGAAAACGGCACACCCTGTCCTGTGTTCATAGAAGTTAATTTCCTGCTGCCTGCACCTCCGTTGCATTGCATCTTTACAGCTGCAGAGAACCCCTGCGCCTCGATCTTGATAGATGGTGGGCGCGACGTCATTCCACTCATGTGGACGCTTTCCAAGCATGGTAGTACTTGTTACTCGAGATAGGCTTGCAGACGCCTCCTATGGTCCTCTTCCAATCCCCTGCTCCTGAACATGACACGGTTCGGAGCACCTGGTGCGGCGTCCATCACTGTCCGTGTCCGCTTGAGATCAAATCTTGCCGACCTGGTCTGATCGGTTCTTAAGGCACCCCCCGACCTTGCTCTCTCTCCCTCGTACTAGGCTCGTGCACTGCTCGTCACCTCTTTGTCCACGTTCAGTTGTCCGTTGACATTGTTCACAAGTCAAGTAGCCCAAAAAAATTCACCAGTTGCACTCGTTTCTTGTACTCAACAGAAACGACCAAGTATGTTCAGGGAGATGTCAAATTAAACGGTTGATCTGCTCCAAGCTCGGGGAGCAGGTTCAACCAAAAGGGAGATCCGTTCCGTTCTCACATTTCTGGCTCACTCCCAACTCTAGCTGCCAGCTGCCACAGAGCTTAAACAAAATGTCTCGTGCAATCGGCAGCCTTGGAGATCCCGGAAGGAACGGGTTAGTTTAGTCATGGGAAGAGACAATGTAATCATAGGATGGTGAGGCCTGTGCGCATAGACTAGTACTCCGTACCGAACAAGTTGACTCGCCCAGTTGCTTGCACACCGGACGGGCGTATGTTGACTTGGGCCAGCGTGACCGCGTGAGGCCGGCCGTGAGCTAGCCATCGAGCCGAGCGTCCAGTTCGGCGCAGCAACGTGCGACTCGTCAGATCTCAAGAAGAAGAAGAAGGACGTTCGGTTCATGTGCACAATGCCCGCCTGAAAAGACGCTGCTCCCCTCACCAGATCCTACGCGTTGGCAACGTGCGTGGAGGCAGGCAGCCTCGCCATCACCGCCGACAGGTGTGGTTTGGGGCCGAACACCCGGGCTACGATCTCGGCTCGACGTCCCGGCCGCCGAACGAAAATCTGGCGCGGTGGTGGCGCCTGACGGCATTGCGATCGGATCAGCATCGCGCCGTCATCCGCAATAGGGTCTTTGTGATCCAGCCGGGCGCGCACGCGCCGCCGCCCTGGCCTGGCCTGGCAAGTTTGCTCTCGCTCCGCGCTGGCACGCACGCGCGCACGGCGCACCCCCCCCCCCCATTATTTGGAGCAGAGGCGGAGACGAGCAAGCGGCCACTGAGCCGGCACTGCAGCACGGGCGAAGAATCTCATGCTGCTTGCTGCTCGGCGCGGAATGGGGAAACTGGCGCGCGCGTCAGGTCAGGCGCATATCTATCCGAGAAGGAGATGACGACGCCGGGGGGCGGCACTGCTCAACGACTCAACTGCTCGGTCTGGCCATTTCGGCCGGCACCCGGCAGCCAGGCGGCATCGTCAACAAGAGAGACGCGCGTCCTCCACCGCTACGCCTACGAGGGTTCCTTTTCGGGTGGGGGCAAGGCAATAACGCCGATGGTTTGCGACGCTCGGTCCAGTGTGTCTCAACTCTCAAGTCTGAACCTTCCGAACGGTCGAACGACACAAGCCACAGCCCACACAGGGGGGGCGCGAGACCGGACCGGACAGCGGACGTCCAGCGCCGCACGCACGGCCCTATAAAAGCCTAAAACAGAGCGCGGGCGGCCGGTGGCACCAGCAGACACTCGGTTTAATGCGCTGCGCGGCCGGAAACTGCAACCAGTGGAGACATGGCAGATACTCTACTATCCAGTATGTGAACGCCTCGGACGGACTAAAGAGATCGAAGAACATACACGTGCAAGAGCGGGCAGGTTGTTACCAGCTGAATCTATACGCGCACCTACTGTATCTTGCAGGCACAAGTCGCTTCAAAGAACGGGCATGACCTGGATTCGGTCTCTCTTCTTCACCAGCCTTTCGAGAATTCGTCTGCATGCATGTCGTTGGGGATTGGGACAGGGATAGATAGATAGATAGGGTGTTGGTGGCGTGCTTGTTTTCACAGGAAGCTAAAGAGATGAGGTGTGGTATAACCATCGAAGGGTAGTGCATGCAATTGCAGGTCAGGTCAAGAACCTACCTACCTACCTGCTCGATCGCTTGCCCGGGTGGGTTTGGTGGCGCAAACACTGCTGATCTGACCTCTACGCTCAACGCTCTGCGTCATCGTCATCATAATTCTGTTGCGCAGACTCGCAGTGTCAACGCAGCGAGCAAGCCGTGCCCCCAAAAGCGTCGAGGGCCCTTTTAGCCGCACGCGTTGACCTCGGCGGCTGGCACGTTTACACTACCCCGTACGTACACCGAGAGGCCAGTAAGGTCAAAGCGAGCAGGTTCCCGATCACCACCCGCGCATAGCTAGGGTGCCTTTGGCACAGCTCCTCCCGGGGTGCTTCAGCTCCGCGCTACAGAGTTTGACACTGTGCTACCCTGTAGCATGAAGCTAAAACGAATCCTCAGATGCTACAGTCAACAGCGCGAAGGAGGAGCCGGCGGAGCTGGAAAAAGTGGCTCCCTCGGCTCCGCGCTACAGTGCATCTACAGGGAACTACAGTAGCTGGAGCTGGAGCACCCTGAAGCGCTGCCAAACGAGGCCCTAGTTAGTACGGGCTGGCTACGGCCGCTGGGCCTCGCTTTCGCGGCGCCCGATCCGTATCGTCTCCGGCTGTGTGAGACGGAGAGGCGGCCACGACGCGCGCCCCGCGGCCGCCGGGTCGATCGGGGCACATATTCGGCGCGGGGCGGCAGGCCGCGGCCGTTGTACGTCCAGTCTTGACCGGTGATCCCCCGTACGCCGCGATTTTAATTTGTGCAGACGCGACCTCCGGTTCGAACGGCCATGACCACCGGTGCCAGCCTCCTCCGATTAATAGTCGCGACCCGACCGACTCCACCCACCGGAGAATTAGTACACTCCTAATCGCACGAGGAACACGAGCGTAGGGTAGGGCGTTCGCGTCCCCGTTACGGGATTAGATTTTCTTGACGCAAATAGGCTTTCTAATCATCGGCTACCGGCGTATACAACCACCACGAGATTCTCCAAATCGGGTTCCTGAAGCACGAGGGCCATTAGATTAGGAAAAAAAATGGGAGCATGTTTACAGCTACGAAAAAAGGAAAAGATCATCAGGAAGCAAAGATGCATGTGGGCGTCAGGGTGACGCGGGCGGGAAAGCGTTGACGCCTGCAGCGGCAAGCCAAAGTGAGGGAGGGAGGAGAGGGGGTCATCAGGAGGCGGGAGGCCGCAGCGCAGCGCAGGGCGTCGTTAATTAGCCGCACGAGTCGCGCCGCGCGTTCCCACCCACACACAACAAGAGCTCTCAGTCTCGCTCACACCACACCACACGCCGTCCAATTGCCGCGCGTGGGCGGGACGCACGACCCACGCCTTTCCTTTCCCCCTTGCTGCCAATCGCCTTCCTAATCCCTCCCGCCCCCACCCAACTTGAGCGAGCTGCGAGCCTTTGACGCACACCAAACACCCCCCCCTCTTAACTAAACTAATCCCCCACCCAAATTAACTCCAAGTCGTCTTCCTTCTCCTCCCTCTTGGCCTCTTCTCTTCCCCACCACCACCCCTTTGTATATAAACTCTCGCCAGTCACCCACATCACGGCAGGCAGAGGCAGGCTTCTCAATTCCAGCTCAAGGCCAAACAAAAAGACCACCAACACAACATCGCCAAGCATCAAGCAAAGCAAGCAACCAACCACAAAGGAAAGCAAGAACACAGAAGGGCATGGCGGCGGCGGTTGCTGCCGTGACGAGCGGCCACTGGAGGCGTCTCCACACGCTGGGCTGCGGTGCGTCGGGCGCCGTGGTGTCCCTCGCCGCGGACGCCGCGTCGGGGGAGCTCTTCGCGGTCAAGTCGTCGGCGGCGGCGCACGCGGCGGCGCTGCGGCGGGAGAGCGCGGTGCTGGCGGGCCTCTCCTCCTCCCCCTACGTCGTGCGCTGCGCCGGCGGCGCAGAGGGCGCCGACGGCTCGTACAGCCTGTTCCTCGAGTACGCCCCCGGCGGGACGCTCGCCGACGAGGCCGCCCGGAATGGCGGCGGGCGGCTCGGGGAGACCGCGATCCGGGCGCGCGCGGCGGAGGTGCTCCGCGGGCTCGCGTTCCTCCACGCACGCTCCGTCGTGCACGGCGACGTCAAGCCCCGGAACGTCGTGATCGGCGCCGACGGCCGCGCCAAGCTCGCCGACTTCGGGTGCGCGAGGGTGGGCGGCGATGGCGCCTCCGCGGCGCGCAAGGTCATCGGCGGCACGCCGGCGTTCATGGCGCCCGAGGTGGCGCGAGGGGAGGAGCAGGGCCCCGCCGCCGACGTGTGGGCGCTCGGGTGCACGGTCGTCGAGATGGCCACGGGGCGCGCGCCGTGGAGCGGCGGCGACGACCTTCTCGCCGTGCTCCATCGGATCGGGTACACGGACGCCGTGCCGGAGGTGCCGTCCTGGCTGTCGCCGGAAGGGAAGGACTTCCTCGCCCGATGCTTCGCGAGGGACGCCGCCGAGCGATGGACGGCGGCGGAGCTCCTGGAGCACCCGTTCGTGGCGTTCGCCTGCGCCGCCGACGACGGCGACAAGGCCCGGTGGGTGTCACCGAAGAGCACGCTGGACGCCGCATTCTGGGAGTCGGAGTCCGACTCCGACGACGAGGCGGAGGAGATGTCAGAGGATGCGACGGAGAGGATCAAGTCGCTGGCGTGCGGCGCCGCCGCCACGGCGTTCCCGGACTGGGAGTGCGAGGAGGGCTGGATCGACGTGCTCGGCGAGGAGAAGCAGCAGGAGCAGAGAGAGGCCGTCCAGGTGGCGCGCGGCGCGCCAAGCAAGGTGTCCGGCGCCGAGGCTGGCGTGCCAGCTGGAGGAGGCGTGGCTGTCGGCGGCGGCGCCTTGGGTGATGATGAACTGGAGACAGAGGACGTGCCGTTCGGTGGCGATGTCCCTGCGGCCGATGATGCCTCAGTTGGGCGTCAGGGCAGACAGCTGTCTGATTTCAGACCTGTCATCATGTACAGGCATTTCAGCTAGTACCACTACTTTGTTGTAACGGAGTCACTGATGATGAAATAAAATTATGGCTTCACACAAAATTCGTCGTGCTGCTCTGTTTAATTTCCCCTGTTCATACTCTGCTTGTGCCTAAATTTTTCGTCTCATCTGTTTCAGACAGGCCACGATTGGTTCCACACTCAACACTCGCGCGTGCAACCGTGGAAAATCATTTACTACCACAGTAATCGCGCCGTAATTTTCAGACAGGAGTAGCATAATTTACTTGGCGGTAATTCCAAGGCATAAAAGTACGGCTACCCCAATTTTCACTGCGCTGCTCTATTTGATTTCCTCCCTTTTTCACACATCATGCCCTGCCTGCTAATTTTGAGTCTGCAATTAACAGTCCAACGCTCAGGGGCGACGCCAGGTACATTTTCCCTGGTGCACATGCACCACGGTAGAAAAAAAAATTTCCCTAGTAATTGACTTATTTTTACCATGTAAACAACACTAGTTTTCTTCTATGCGGTGGAGAGTGCACCAGGGTCAATTTCACTTAAGATTCGCCACTGCCAACGCTCAAAAAAAAAAAAAAAAAGAACCATCGGAGCATAGGCATAGTAGGCGCACAGCACAAGTGGTTTATTCGAGAGGACACCACGGCCCGAGTGCTAAGCCGCTAAGCATTCGAGAACCCCAGGGTTTATTCCACCGGCTGTGCGTGGATTCCGATCCACGGCTTCTGGACCGCGAAACAGGCGGTGGCCTCCGATCCTCGAATCGGCACGACACGGACCGCCCCCCGCCGGCGTCAGCCAACACGTACTCAGTCGCCACTCCGTCCACTAAACTAGTTCGCGGCGCGGCGAGGCCGAAAACCGCCGCCGGGGCTCGGGAAAAACCGTCGACCACGTACGAGCGGCGCCGTCGGCTCGGCTGATGACGTGAGGAGTGAAAACGAAAAGGAAAAAAAAGAAAACAGCACTTGCACCGGCCCGCTGCTGTGCGTAGCGTGGTCGACGCCGAGGCAGCGAGCATCTGCCCCTTTCGACGGGGAACGGGCAGGCGGGAAGAATACTACGGGATACGCCGCGCGGGCCCGGCACCGCCGCCCCCAGCGATATCCACGCCGTCCCGCGGCGGCCTCAGCCTCACTACGCCCCCGGGCGGCGCCTGGGTTGTATGGTGGCGGCCGCACACGTCGGCCGGTGCGCGCGTGAGGTCACGCGCGCGGATGGGGCCGGCGGCACGGCGTCGCGGCCGGGCCGATGACGCGACACCCGCATCACCGGCTCCGTCACGGCGCACTACACGCACGGGTTGACCGTACCCGTACGCGGTCAGAGCGCGGGCCGGCACACGAATGATTAGGAACCGTGGCGGTCAGCGTAGCGTACAGCTGCCGCCCATTGTCCGTCCGGCCGTCACGTACCACCGGTCGCCCGCGCGCGACGCGTGTCGACACGAGACGATTCGCGCCACGAGGCTGGCCTGGCAACAGATATTGGTCAGGCGCGCTCAGCCGGCCCGCGGCGCGTCCCGAACTCCTCCTGTCCTGAAGGCGGCAGCGTGGCAGGTGTCCGGGCAACGGAGTCGCGTGGCGGTCAGGGACTCCTCGTGCGCTATACTGTTTGGTCACCAAAGTTTTTTGATGTTCCAGATGGGCGGCGTCGGATTGGGACACAGGGGATGGATAAACGGGAAGACACCAGATCACTACCAGAGCTATGGAGTCCACGGGAGAGTGCATTCGGAGGGTCTTGCCCGCCAGCTCGTGCCACGGTAGAGTCCACAGCTTTCGTGCCTTTTCTGCCACTTTCTCGTCAACTTTCGGGCGCAAGTAGGCACTCGACCGAGATTATAATTCCAGAACGTTTTGGGTCTACCTGGTGGACGAACGGCAGCATCGTCACGGGTTCTTCTAGAGAGGTCCAGAACATTTGTTCTGACCCTAGATGATGTGTTCTTGAGATTTGGAAGGTGAGGATTCAGCGAGGTCAACGGCTCGGCTTGGAATGTTCCAGGGCGCAAGCGGATGATGATGGCGACCGTGTTCTGTCTAGAAGCGCAAGAGCTTCGTCGGGTGCAAGCACAAACGGATAAGCTAGCTAGACGGACTCCAGATTTTGTTCAGTTTCGTCAGCGTCCAGGCAGGCGCTTCGGTGGCACCAAATTAACTGAGATTCCAGTGGAACATCCGGTGATCAAGCCGTAAGGATCTCCAAACATCTGTGCACTCCAAACAGTTTTGGTGATCAAACTCGCGCTGCGTACAGCACCAGTACTCCAGTAGCACATGTGTATTACGGGTATTTTGCATGGACCTCCAGCACTGCAGCGCTATTAATGTGCCGGCAACACTGTTGCCCTGTACGTTGACTTTGCTCCTGCCCGGCGTTAGCTCCCGAGCCATACAAAAGTCAAAATCGTCGAAGAGGGGTGCCATAACCAGTCCAGCACTCCAGCCGGAGCTGAGCACAGTGTAAACGCCGCCCATGCCACAGCGACCATCTGAAAACCCTTGTTCTAATCTCGACAGTTCCGGCCGCCGCTCTTGGTGTTTCTTATCCTACTGCTGCTGTATACGGTGCCTCCAAACGGTACCGTACCGTGCACTTTGTCTTCTTGTTGCTCCGGACCTCTCCGTCCACTGCTTTTCTTTAAAAAGGCACGGCCGAAATTCCAAAGCTCCAGGCACGGCCAGTATACTCCCCGGCTTCCCGTCCACTAGCGTAGCGCAACGTGTCGCCCTCCTCCGCCAAGAATCGAAACCACCGGCTCATCATCACGCCGCCTCGCCAATTCAGCTGGACGCCGAGATGGAAAAAATAAAGGCCGCCGTGCGATCCTGTGAGTCTGTGACCCGGACACCCGTCGGGGCCGCAACTGCGACAGGTAACGCGAGTGAGGAGCTGCCTATGAAAAGGCAGGCGCCAACACGATCGCCAGCGAACACACCTGCACAGGAACACAGGTGGCGAGACACGGGCGTTTTTGTTTAGAGTACGTGAGTTTTGGATCATCGTTTCGCTGGCAAGAGGCGATGCCGATGCTTACTCCGTATGATTGAAGCAATGGTGTTTCCCTTTGATTATGCAATTTCTGCGGATTAGGTTTGTCCGGACTCTCTGCTTGATGTTTGATGCCATCTTCTTAAGGACAAGTGAATCACAATGCATGCTTGATTCCAAGCTTCCAGCAAGGTGGTCATAACTGTAGTAGCTTCAGATACACTGAATCGTAGCTGGAAAATTTCAGCCGTGGACATTTCATTTTAGAACAATTCATTTCAACGGCTAATCATTTGCTCGTTGTCAATTTTGTACCTTACAGATAAGAAACGAGTTTCGTCTTGAAAGCTAACTTTGTTGCACTGACTGTAATAACCTCTCTTACATATTTGCTTTAAAAAATTAAAAAAAATCCGGTCAAGCTGTGGTTGGACTTTTTTTTTTAAAAAAAAAGGGCAATGTGTGAATCATGCGGATATATTGATAATATTTCACTATGATACTCGCCTAATAAAGTATCATAGACGTAATGTTCATTTTTCCTTCGGTTGTTCCTCATGCCCACAATATTCATCATAAGTGTTTTGCATCACCGTTCACGCCATGTAATTAAGAGATAGGCTTCGGTCAGTGCTTAGGTGGAAGCGTATGGAATGATTCAAGGGTAGTTTTGTTTCTAATATTATGTGTGTGTAGTTTAGAATCAATTTATTTTCATTTTTTATATAACATGGTCCTAGTAATTTAGAAGCAAGTGTTGAGAGTATTTTGAATTAAGCTGTAAACGAATGGTGCGGTTAATATAGAAGCAGGTATTTTGGTACTTTAGGTTTTTTTAATGGTGAATCTAGGTAATTTCGAATTAAAGAATCAATGATACTTTGAATTGTTGTTTTCTTGGTTATACACTTGTTCAATGGTCATATGTTTTTTGTTTTTTAGAATTCCTTGGATATCTCTCATTTCTTTGTCGTGGCCCGTGTATAATATGATAATGAAACTAGGGGCTTAAAGAAACCTTTCAAATGTGAGCCTTAATGCATATCTACATATATTTCTAGAGTGGTTTGCATGACGCACAAATGAATTGACAATTGATCTTCAAGTTATTGATGCGCCTTTTCATTACGAGGAAAAAAACTAAAAATCCTTTGTGGGGCAGTTTTTATTTATTCTTTTGTATTCTAAATTTTTAATAACAGTCACATGCAAAAAAAAAAATCTGAGAGATAGTGATTCCCCAACTTAGCCATGTTAAAATGTTTGGCGTAACTCAAGATACCAGTCACACCAAGGGTGCCGTACTCTCTTGCGAGTATATAAGCTTTTGGCCTCTCGAGTCACGCGAAGCACCATGGCGGCTTGGCCTGAGCTACTTTAAAATTTTCCAGTTTCATATACCTGGTGTTATTTGAATTTTATAGATTGAAAAATGGATTAGACTTTGTGTAGAGTTCGTCGGTCCAATGTGAAGCATTACCGTTGTGTTTTCTGTTGCGTGCGCAAGACCAAACATGGGTGCTGGCGTCAGACTCCTCTGTTCCATAGTTTGTGACTCTGATTGACCATGTGCAGAGAAATGGTGCCTGTGTCTGCTGGAAAGAGCCAGCGCAGCAGAGCCAGAAAGAGAGAAGGCAGACGCCTCCTCGCTGACCAGCTCGAGGACCGAAGGTGATCTCCCGGAGGCCCGGAACAGGTGGAAGAGTCTCCAGACTCCAACCGCCGCGCCGCCCTGCCGTCGAAGAAATGAAAGCAGAGCCGGCGCCTCAGATGGCCCAACGCCCGCCCAGCTGACATGTGCAGCGCAACCGAACTGTCCGGCTCCGCCGTGTCGCCCTCACACAGGCCTGACCAGGCGGAGGCCGCGCCGCTGCGCCGCTTGCCCTTGCCTTGGCTTGCCTACCCGATAAATCAATCGCGCGCCGTCGCGCCGAGGCCGGCAACGGCCGGCGGGTACGTGTGCTGTGCCCGCTCGCGGCTGCGCGCCACGCGGCTGCGTGGCGGCGTGGGACGCTATTCGGCGTGTTCGGTTTGGCAGGCGGCGCGGCCGAGTAGCAGGCGGCGAGTGGACTCTCTCAAGTCTGAACGTATTCGTGCGTGTTGCGTGCCTTCACGTGTGCTCTCTCCGTGTTCTTTTGGAGAGCCCAGGGCAAGGCCGGCGCCGCCTGTGACCGTCGGTTTGGTTTGGTACTTTTCCTGACCTGGCCTGACGTGCTAATGCGCCCAAATGTGTACAGTATACTACTACGTATTTCTAGAAATGCTCACGTCCATTAAACAATCAGTTGCGCAATTTTCACCCGAATGTATAGGCATCGATTCGGCGTGGCCCACTGCTAATGACATTTTTACATCATGCTTTGCCGCCAACAGCGGAGCGCCAGCGCGATCCAGAGCACCGAAGTATGCTTTCCAGAAGGAGAAAGGCGAGATAAACAGAGGGAGCACGAGGGCTCGACACTTGTCCCGGGAACACAGCTACAACGGGCAAACCTTCACGCCATGCCAGCTGAGAGCTGACGGCATCATACACCTCGCGAATGGAACAGCACAGCGCAGCGGAGCACAGGTGGGCAACGTGGCTGCCTGCCTGCCTGCTCACGGGTTCGCCGTTGGGAGCCGCACGCCGTGTCGCAAATCATTAAACCATCTGGTCTAACGGGTGGAAATGGAAGCATACGAGACAGCATCCACCCTGTGTCTGGTCTAGACCTCGTGACTGAGGTGACTGTTGAATCTCTGATTATTCACTGCTAACGGAAACACTCAGACAGTTAATTGATTGCCATCATCCTCAATGATGGTGGTAATAATAACGCGCAATAACAATGAGCCTAAATTTAGCTTTGCCGAATATTTACACTCGGATGGATCGGAATTCAGGAACCAGCACAATTGGCACTCGTTTTCCAATCCCTTCTGCCTAAAACCAGAAATTCCCCACGTGCTCCCGCCACCAGCCACGTTGCTGAACGCCTGAACCGCGCGCGCGCCTCCTCCCCCAGCCGGTCAAATCCCCCGAAGGCTTTGCCGCTACTCCCGCGTGGAGGCCCACACGCCAGTCTCCCTCGTCGCTCCTCACCTTCCTGTTCACATGCTTTCCACGCCACACCGCGGAGGAATGGGAATCGCTGCAGCTACTACGGAATCGTGTACGGATAGAAGCGGAGCGAGCCACGACGGCACGCACGGCCGCTTCGCTTTTGGATGTGTTTCGCCCGCGGCAGGGCAGGCCACCCGCCTTATAAATACGCGCGCTCCACTTCAAAACAAGAGGCAAATCGCACGCACAAATCGAGCCAACTGCGAGGTGCGACTGATTCGAACAAACGAGCGCCAAGAAAAGAAACGAACAGATAGGAGAGAGGCAGAGAGCAGCCATGGCAGCAGCAGCGGTCAGCGGCCGGTGGACGCGCGTCCGCACGCTCGGCCGCGGCGCGTCGGGAGCGGTGGTGTCGCTCGCCGCCGACGAGGCCACGGGCGCGCTCTTCGCCGTCAAGTCCGCCCCCGCGTGCGCCGCCGGGGCAGCGGAGCAGCTGCGCCGCGAGGGGGCCATCCTGTCCGCGCTCCGCTCGCCGCACGTCCTCCCCTGCCTCGGCTTCCGCGCCTCGGGCGGCGGCGGGGAGTGCCAGCTCTTCCTCGAGTTCGCGCCCGGCGGCTCCCTCGCCGACGCCGCGGCGAGGAGCGGCGGCGGGCGCCTGGGCGAGCGCGCCGTCCGTGGCTACGCGGCCGACGTGGCGCGTGGCCTGGCCTACCTCCACGGCCTCTCCCTCGTGCACGGCGACGTCAAGCCCGCCAACGTCGTGCTCGGCGCCGACGGCCGCGCCAAGCTCGCGGACTTCGGCTGCGCCAGGCCGGCGAGGGCGCTCGGCTCCGCCTCCGCGCGGCCACTCGGCGGCACGCCGGCGTTCATGGCGCCCGAGGTGGCGCGCGGGGAGGAACAGGGCCCGGCGGCCGACGTCTGGGCGCTGGGATGCACCGTCCTCGAGCTCGCCACGGGGCGCGCCCCGTGGAGCGGCGTGCGCGACCTGCTCGCCGCCGTGCACCGGATCGGGTTCACGGACGCCACGCCGGAGGTGCCCGCGTGGATGTCCGCGGAGGCCAAGGACTTCCTGGCCCGCTGCTTCGTGAGGGACCCGCGCCGCCGGTGCTCCGCGGCGGAGCTCCTGGAGCACCCGTTCCTGGCGCCGGCCGGCGGGAAGGCGGAGGAGGAAGTCTCGGCGAGTTGGGTGTCCCCCAAAAGCACGCTGGACGCCGCGTTCTGGGAGTCCGACTCCGACGACGAGGGGGATGTGTCGGAGAATCCCGCCCAGAGAATCAAGGAATTGGCCGCCGGCTGCTCGGCCTTGCCGGACTGGGATTCCGATGATGGCGACTGGATCCAAGTGCTCGGTGAGCAATGTGAGAATGTCTGCAATTTGGTGCCAGTGAAAGAGGCGGCCAAGGAGATGGCCGGCGAAGACGAGCGCCGGTTGCTGCTGAGTGATGTGCTAGAAACAGAGGTGGATTTCGTCGATGCCGATGCAGAGGCCGGTGATCCTGAGTGTTCTGTAGCTGTAGGATTAGCTGCTCCGTCAGTTGAGCTGTGTATTCGTTCTTGGAGTCATCCATCTGTAATTGCTGTTGCGACCTGTCGCAAAATTGAAATGTCAAAGAATTTTTTACTGCCAAATTGTCTCCTCTTTACTCTGTCCTCTGTTCTACTGTTCACTCCGATAGATAGATTATCCGATTCACATTTGTGGTATACCAATTCTAGAACTGCGAAGTGCCGAACAACGGGTGCGTTGCGACTTGCGACGATTCCAGAAACATTGTTCTAGAGCAGGCCGACGCGCTTAAGAAATGACCTGTGACTCTGATTGGGGACGATCGGGGAGTATATCCCCTCCTCTGTCCCCTCCAATGGGGCCATGCTAAAAGCAGTGACTAGATCATACCAGTAAAGGCAATTTGGAAGCATCGCATTTGGGGCTTTCTAATCTTGCCAATGTTTCTCGCCCTTTCTAGGCACGCCACATCTGTGCCAATCTCCGCTGAATTCGAGTTCCCAGCCGTCGAGCAGCAATTTGCGCACGTTTTTGCCACATGATTCCGAGCTGATAACGACGAAGTTCAGTCGAAATGGCGTCCGAGTCCGCGCTAGCGAAACGGCGTACTCCTTCCTTCCTAACCCTACCACTACCAGTGGCCGCCGGATCGATCCGGGGTCTCGTGACAGTGGCTAGCTTAGCTGGAGGAAAATTTACTCTGCTTTGTCTGGATAAGTCTGGAGATATTGGCACGCGGCCTGATACGCAAAGTGACGGCGGGCCAAGTGGCAGCCTCTTCCAAGCTTGGTGGTGTGTCTGTGCTTGCTCCGCAGGCAAATATAAAAAACGAAGCTGGCGTACACGTTTGATGCCTGTTCGGTAACACGTGGAAGCAAGGTCTCTCGAGCTTGTACAAATCCTCAAGGTTCCCTCACCGCGACACGCGTCCGGACTTCTGGGAAATCTCTTCCTTGAGACTTCTGTGCTGCTCCTTTCTTGCAACAGCACGGAGTAGTAGTAGGCTACTAGCAGTAGTACAGTACTACTACTAAAACGGTTTGAGCTTTTTTAGATTTTTTTTTCCCGCAGCTCATCTCAGCTCTTGCGTCAGCTAAAATTGGTTTAATTCTCTTATCCCCTACGGTAGTCCTTTGCCGGTGCTTGCACACCATGGGAAAATGCTGTCCTCCTTTTTTTTCGCACGAGAAGATGGAAGTCTCAAGGAAGAGTTTCTTGCACTTTTTTTTAAAAAAAAATTCTGATTGTCGCTGAATATTTGTACTACGCTAACTAGCTCGCGTTCCATTGCGCGGTCAGCAGACACTGAGGTCACCGCATCCACGGCGGGGGGTTTTTGGTGGCCTACACGACGGCCTCAAGATCGTCAGCAGCAACCTTGCTGTGCGCCAACTAACGGAACACCTTACACATCTCAACTCGCCTTTTTGCCGCTGGCTGGCTGGCTTCCTCTCTTGAATCTTGATGCCCATCAAGAGAAGGGAAATGCGTGGCGCACTAGTTTAGCCTAGTCGCTCCCCCTCTAGAACCCTACACCGGTGTAAGCTGAGCAGGGCAAGGCGTGCGTGCGTGCGTTTGTTAGGTGGTGTGCGCCCAACTGTTCAGGCCAACATTCCGTGGCCGGGGAAACGATCTTTCTGCTCGCACCGGGGATTTGATTTGACCTGCGTAGGCGCAAGGTGGTTGTTGAGCAGCAAGGATCCCGTGCAGAGGTCAGCCTGGGGGTGATCGTCCGTCGCGCTCGTCTCACTGATTGCGTCACTCCGCTGAGGTTTCAGATGGAATTTGGCAGCCAAGATCAACTCCTGAGTCATGAGCGCGAGGTGATCCGGCTGCAATATTTGCGGCTCAATCTCCCGTTTATTCACTTCGATTTTTACATTTTTTTTCTCCTTCCTTTTCCTGTGAACGAAAGTGGAGTTTATCATCATTTGGATTCGTCGTCTAACTAATACGTGGCCTCCTCCGTGTGATGGACGCAGCTCAGCCGCGTTGCCCCCGCGCACTGTACTCGCGCGACGTGGAGCTACGAGGGCAACTGGAATGGAAAGGCCGAATCATTGGACGACGCTGACGGGTAACAGCGAGAGTTGCACCGGAGCATCTGTGTTCCGTGATGCCGCGAGGCGATATGATCCTGCGTCGGCGAACCTGGTGACGCCCGCGGTGACGCAACTGGCTCGGGCTCGGCGGCGGCGCCAGCCGCCAGGCAACACGCATACAACACAAGTCTTTCTTTCGTCCGGCCTTCCCCCCGATCAGAAGAATATCAGATAGATAGAGCCCGCACTTGGCCAGTGTGGGTAGGTGACCTCGCTTGGCCTACTCCTCTCCTCTGTAGCGTAGCGATTATCTGCTGTTGAGGTTCATGCACATCCGGCTGGGGCCAAGGATAAACTTGCTGCCTTTGCCTACTGGCAGTGACCAACTGGGAGAGTGAGTGAGTGAATAAAAATCTCGGCGAGCGAAAGAAGAGACGCCGGGGACGGCGCTGTCAGCGGTAGGGTTGGCGTGCCAAACTGCCGCTTCGGCGCTTCGCTCACTAGTCACTGCTGGCGTTCGCGCCAGTGCTTTACGGAGTAGTACTGTATTACGCAGCCTCGATCCTCTCTGAAAAGTCACGGGAAAAGACGCTGGACAGGGAAGGGTAACGCGAACGGAACCCCGTGCTGTTTCTCTGAACGCACGAGCGGATTTGTTTGGAGATCTCATTTGTTTGCTGTTGGATCGCCTGACAGGGACGTGTACACAATACAGATTACATCCAGTGCGGGGTGCACCAACCTCCGCAACTAGCGCTGCTACTAGTATCCGAGCAAGGGACATGCTGTGTATCGCATCGCAATTCGGCTCGTGCGCAATCTGCAAGACCGTGGACCGGCTGCTAGTCTTTCTTGCTCGGGCTGGTTGTTTGCTTCTGAACTTGCTCTTCAGGGTCAATTCAACTCTGAAACGCAAGCAGCACCGGTGGTTGGTTTGGCGACGAAGGGCGCGCGAGACGACCTCGTGCTTCGACTTTGCAGTTGGTAACGCAGAAATGTCACGAGAGTCGAGTCCAGCAACACGTGCTTACTACTCTAGTTGGGATACTTTTTTTTATTCCGGTTTTTATACAGTTGACGAGTACCGATCGATGCCGTGGAAACCAGAATTCACACGTGCTTAGTTTAATGCTGCCTTTAATTTGTAGGTACAGCGTGCTGTGTTCTGCTTAACCTAGTCATGGAGAAGTGAAGAAGTGAAGGCACATGTCCAGCTTGTTGCTAAGTCAAAACATGTGCCGGATCCATCACGCCGAGCTGCTGCAAACATTTGGAAACGGTTGAGCCTAACTGGAACCATAAATTAAAGAACTTCATTTTGGAACAGATCGAGCAGCAACAGATTGGGAACAGAACGTGCCATTGATGATTGGAACAGAGGAGAGATCCTGAAGTACTATTCCAGAGGCCAAAGGAAGAGCACACACATGCTCATCGTGGCAGCCTAACATCCGCCGGGTCAGTCAGCAACGATTGGAATATCCGATGATGCATGAATGCGTCTCGTCACATCGACAACTGGCCGTCGGGGCGTCGGTTTGCCCGTCCGGCCGAGGAAGATCAGACCGGAGGAGGCCACGGAGCGACGCCTAGGGCCTACCACGTGTCCCGAGGCCTCGTGGGGGATATTGAGATCCAAAGGGCATGGTCGGTCGCTCTCGCCGGCGCCGAAGCAGAACCGGTGGTGGCCAAGCCTGGCACGCGCGCGCTCGTGAACATCTGCACAAGATGCGCGATCGCATGTTCCCCGGGCCCCCAAGATCGACGGGGCGGCCTCTTTGTCTGCCACGTTTGTTTTCCTTGTTCGCGTCACACGGCCTTCGGCATCATCTGCCGCCGGTGAGCGCTGTGCTACTGGTGCCCACGCTACAACGTGCCCATGAGGCCGCCGCCTGCGACGTTTCGATCTCATTCTCAGGGAAAAAGTTCGGCGAGATCCGTCCCTGTGTGGCTTTCCACGCTTTGGCACTGGATCGCCTTACCTAATGCCTCAAATCTAATGCATTTGTTGCGCCGAGATGGGAGATTTATTGGGTTTGCGCCAGTAATACGGAGTGTTTGGCGATCGATCCGGAATCTTGTGTTGCGGTCGAAGGACCTTCAAGGACGTGTCCAGTTCACCTGGGAATCTTGCGGTCAGTATCTGTACCTCCTTTGTGTCCTTGAGCATCAAGCGGAGAGGGCATCCCGCCATGGCGCCATCCCCATTCCCATCCCCATGATGACTTTGGCCTTTTGGGGATTCTGCACCGAATCTGCTGAACCACCTCAGGCCGTCCACTCACACTGGTCACTCTCCACTGTACTAGTTCTACTACACCGACCGTCCATCGGAAAAGGGCGCGCGCCGAAGGCGAACATTTCAGGCAGCGTATCGGATCTCCCACCAGAGATTCTTTATTCCTTCCTGGCGTTGACATCCCCTAGATCATCAAGTGATATCCACTCAGACATGCAACCGGCCGGAGCAATGCAATGCATGCAAGCATGTGCGGTGCGGGCGTGACGCCATCCTGATTCCGCATCGTGCGTACGGGCATCTGACTGGCAGCCCTCTGGCTCTCTCTCCCAGCAAGCCGTACGTCGACCCGCTCGTCGAACGGACCTGCCTACTTTGCTAACCATGGGAATGGGACGGCCGCGTTGCCGTTCGCGCACGAGTTCGATCGCGACCGACGTCACTGCCGTGGGGGTAGCGTACGCGCACATGAAGGGTACAGGGGTGTGCCAACCAGGTGATCGCAAAGACGGAAAATTTTGAGCGAAATTCGTTTCGTTTTTACTCTGTTTCTGTTACAACAAGCACGGTGAGATTCCACCGTCTCGATCCCGTCGCCGTCGAACGGGCGCGGGATTTTGTTTTCATCATGGACTCCTACTAGATGCACAAGCAAGAAGCTGTCCTGGCTAATGGCGGCGGCATCAGTTGCTACTGCAATGCGCGGGAGCTGGAGATGGAGATGGTCGTTGACTTCTGTGGTGGCGGTGAAGAACTGCTCGAACTCTGCCTCTGCTGGTTCCGCCCAGACGAAGTAGTCCGCGGCGACGTCGACGGCCGGCTCCGTCGCCGCCGGTGGCGCGACGTCGTCGACGGTTTCCGAGCGGCTGTCCTGCAGGTCGATCCAGCCTTCGTCGGAGTCCCAGTCAGGCAGAGCGGAGGCGTCGCACGCCAATGCGCCGATCCTCTCCGCCGCGCCCGTCGACATCTCCTCCGCCTCGTCCTCGGTGTCGGAGTCCCAGAACGCGCCGTCGCGCAGCGTGCTCTTCGGGGACGGGAACTCCTGCTTCGCCGGCAGGTCCCTGGCGGCGGCGGCGGAGGCGACGAACGGGTGCGCCACGAGCTCCGCGGCGGTGGCCCGGTCGCCGGCGCGCCTCTGGAAGCAGCGGCTCAAAAAGTCCTCGGCCTCCGCCGACATCCACGCGGGCACCTCCGGCACGGCGTCGGTGAACCCGATCCGGTGGAGCGCGGCGAGGAGGTCGTCGCCGCCGTCGACGCCGCTCCACGGCGCGCGGCCCGTGGCCATCTCGACGACGGTGCACCCGAGCGCCCAGACGTCGGCGGCGGGGCCCTGCTCCTCCCCGCGCGCCACCTCGGGCGCCATGAACGCCGGCGTGCCGCCGATCGGGCGCGTGGATCCCTTGGGCCTCGCGCAGCCGAAGTCGGTGAGCCTGGCGCGTCCGTCGCCGCCGATGACGACGTTCCGGGCCTTGACGTCGCCGTGCACGAGCGCGCGCGCGTGGAGGTAAGCCAGCCCGCGCGCCACGTCGCCGGCGTAGGCGGCGATGTCGCGCTCGGGGAGGCGGCCGCTACTCCTCCTGGAGGCCTCGTCGGCGAGGGAGCCGCCGGGGGCGAACTCGAGGAGGAGCTGGTACTCCCCTCCGGCCGCGGCGCGGGCGCCCAGGCAGGGCACGATGTGCGGGGAGGAGAGGCCCTCCAGGACGCGCCCCTCCCGCTCGAGCTGCGCCGCGGCGGAGGCCGCGCGCGCCGACTTGACCGCGAGGAGCTCGCCGGAGGAGTCGTCGGAGGCCAGCCACACCACGGCGCCCGACGCGCCCCGGCCCAGCGTGCGGACCCGCCGGAGCTGCTTCATCATCACCATGGCTGGAACTGGAATTGAATTGGGGGTCTCCTCAGCAGAGGAAATGGATTTGCTTTGCGGGGAGAAGAAGAGGCGGATGGGAATTGGGTTGGAGTCAGGTGAGCGTGGGATTTATCATTTATGCGTCTGGTCGTCTGGGGATGGACGGGAGGGGGAGCCGGGAGCGGGAGGTCTATTTCTACGGTCGGGGCCGCGCGGGGGGCGTGGAACACGTGCGGGAATGAACGGAGCGAGGGGAGGGGGGATTGCCTATTGGCCGCGTGCGTTTGTTTCTGCGCGCAGCTGCCTGAAAGGAAAAAGGCCTCGGCTCGGCTCGTCGCTCGCCTACCGCTCGTACCCGTGGCGGCGAAGGAGGAAGGTGTAACGAACTTGTAGGCGCGGGCAGCGGTCGCGGGTTTTGGTCCAGTTTCCGGCGATTTTCCTGCCGCCTTTTACTACTCGCGACGGCGGGGCCACCTGATCGCCGGCCGCGGCCTCGCAGCCGGCCAGGTGCATCTTCTCAAACACTTGGCGGCCGGATCTAATTGGCAGCCACGTGCCGGTGGCTAGTTTACGGTTCCCTCCAGTAACATGATACCGCCGGCTGCTGCATCCCATCAGCAAACGTAGTTTCGATGCCTCTTCCTACTGTTCCAAAGCGGATAAGGCCTGGGATCGGATCTGGTCGGTACTGTCTCTGATGATCCGTCGCGTTACGCTCCCTCTCTTCTCCTGTGCCGCTGCCTTCGGCTTCGTGCGTAGCGTCACGGCGCGATCTCACTTCTCAGCACCACCTGCCAAATAGTTTGTTCTCTCTCGGTCGCTCGATCGACGTGGATGCGCTCCGGAAGAGGGGCTGCCGTGGGGGCAAGCCGATCGAGAGAGCCTCCCCTCACCAGGGCTTGAGGCACGCAGCAGCACGTTTTTGTTCGGCGAACCCCGGCGGGTGCTTTGCGGGGGCGTCAAATTACGCTGAGCCGCTGACTCCGGCCGGGCGAATATTCCGCCGTTTTGGGGATAAGCTCGCCGGATCTTTCCCTCGGCCATGTGCTCCGGCGTGCTGTTCGGCTAAATGATGGTTACGGATTTGTTTTCGGAGCAAAAACGCTTTAACGCCGTCAGCACGTGCACGGCATCATGTCAACATAAGTACGCTAGCTCCAGCTGTCGCCGTCACGTGTCCTACAACAACTCAGATCCCCCGTTCAACAGCTAGATTTTTATAGAAAAGAAAAATTCGAAGGAGACACCGTCATCAGGAATACCAAAATATCACAAAGGGATCGATCCACCGGTTAGAATTAGCACTAGCAAGAACCTAGACTGAGACCAGTAGGGGCTTGCCCCTCCTGTTTTCCTTAGAAAAAGAAAGATTGAGTGTGCTGAAAACTTGGAGTTTTATGGGGATGAAACTCTCCTTTCATCCCATAAAACTAGCAAGTTGGCCCACGCAAATTGCGCGGGTAGCTAGTATTTTCTCATCTAACACTTGTGCTCATTTTATATCAGATTAATTTTTAAATTGACTTTTTAATTGTCTCTTCAATATAGTTGTTTTGTCAACCATAAAGATATCCTCTTTTACCATTATATTTTATTTACAGCGTAGAAGATGAGTTTTACTTATGATGATAAATTATTAGGTTTTGAGAAGACATGTGTCATTTAGCGGTTTTATATAGTCTCTTATTCGAACAATTTAGCTAATGTAGCACAACCCCACGTAACTCGATTATTCCAACATGCCTAGTTATTTCACTTTTCTTCTTTTAAACAAAAACATAATAAATTTTATATCTTTTAGATTAAGGAACAATAAATTTTTATTCTTGATGTACATTTTTTGTTTGCGGTTTTTAATGACGATGATAAACTATCATAGATTTTTAGAATATCTAGTTAAGAGGTTCGGTGTACACAAACAGAAGTAAAACTAAGAATATAAGTTTGAATAAAAAATAATGAGCCATAGATATATCATCTTACCATATTCTGATGTCATTTCTTTTAATTATTTTGTAATCTCGTATTTTCTTACTCCTACTATACCTTTTCGCTAACATAAACCTGACAAATTTGCTTTTGTGGCTAGCAACATATGGCCTTATTTGTTGCTCTCTCCCCCCCCCCTGCCCCCCTCTCTCTCTCCCAAGAAGCTTCTCTCAGTTGCGGTCATCTTAATTAAACATAGATTGTTGATTGTGTATGCCATCTCCTCTCGTCAAACATTACATGCATCTAGTTTTAGTGTAGATGGCAAACATATCCTCTTACCATATTCATATGTCCTTTAGTTTAACTATTATCTATTCACATGCTGCTACAGATGCATACATACATCACCAATTCTCTTACACCTATAGTACTTTTTCCCAGCTTGAACCCTTCACTAACGTATAGCTCTCTCTCCCCCCTCCCTCTCCCTTTGAGATTTGCTCACTATGTTGCAATCATCAAAGACTGATTGTTGATTGCTCGTGTCGTTTCCTCCTATCGAACACTATATGCATCTTGTTGAGATGTGTATGTGAACATCGATTTTTGAGTTGCTTTATTTCTAGATCACATCGACATTTTCTAAGGATTACATTGACATTTTTCTCTTCTATATTTTTTAGTTTTTTATTATCCATTAAGCACAATTCTACATCATAAGAGATCACATTCTTGATGTTTATTGTCATCAGTGGTAGCTAGTGATCGCAATGCCTTGATAGAATGGACACTGTAGGTTGTGTATCTATTGAGCGGGATTAGGTCCTGTCCTAGCTACAACATGACTGCACCACCAACTGTCATTGGCGTGCCGCTGCCATGTCGTTGTTGTTCCCTCCTTCATCATAGAAGCTCTATATTATTTTAAATTAGGATTCTTTTTATAGCTACTCATATCACTAATGTCAACGTGCTAGCTTCTTTTAGCAAGGTAACCCGCACGAATAATTTTAACAGATATTGCTATATAAGATTCACTTGTATCTCCATGCCCAATTATCATCATTTTATCCTACTCGCAGCATTCTACAACCTTGTCTAGAACATGCGTTCATGATTGTCAGCCTCAGCACATTGGTCATTCGACGCTATCTTTTCACTATGATTAATAATATAGTAATAATAATTTATTTTGAGAGGAGCTTAAAAATGTTTTAGCTTGTTATATACCTATGTTGACATTAGGGTATTGTGCCTAGAAGCCTATTTATGATTCATATATTATTTAAGAATCCATTTATGACCCCTAATTTATGTAGGCACTACCGCTAGTTTTTTGTTATATATAATTTTTTCTCTTCTATGAAGGCATAGGGGGTGTTTGGATCCAAAGACTAAAATTTAGTAGTTATCACATCAAATGCTTGGATACTAATTTGGAGGACTAAATATGAGCTAATTATAAAACTAATTGCAAAAGACCTGATCAGGAGATGAACCTATTAAGCCTAGTTAATTCATCATTAGCTTATATATTACTGTAGCACCAAATTGCCAAATCATTGACTAATTAGACTTAATAGACTCTTCTCGCAAATAAGTATCGAGCTGTGCAATCAGGTTTGAACTTAGTCTATGTTTAATACTCTAAATTAATGAAGAAGTGGAATCAAGCACCCCAAACCTTTTTTTTTCACGTGATCGAAGAAACAACGTGTATGGAAATATAGAGTCTAAATCAGATCGAAAAAAACATATTAACCTTTTTTTCTCGTACGTATGGAGACCAATTAGACTTATATTCTTTTCTATTCCATAATTGATGTGACTCTTTAGGTTGTTTTCTCCTACATATGGATACAAATTAGTTTGAAAAAACTTATTGACCTTTTTTCTCTTGTATGGAGATCAATCGGACTTTTTTTCTATTCCATAATTGATGTGGACTCTTTAGGGTATTTTTTTCTCCTACGTATGGAGATCAATCCGACTGAAAAAAATATTGATTAATTGTAATTGATGTGGACTCTTTAGTTTTTTTCAATTAATACAAATAATGTGAACCATTAGATCTTCATAAAATCTGACGGTGGAGGTTCTTCTCTTTTTTTGATTAACGTGGGATTTTCTAGGCTCTCTCGGTGAATCTGGTGGCTTCTTTTGCTTCTGCTTTAATAAGATAATAGACTCTTTCATTTGATAGCCTTACCACATCAACAATTTTGATGATATGACATAGAAATTAATGTTCATAAAACTTCCATTGAGATAGGCCTAAAATGTTAGAAACCCTTTCCTAGGACAAAAAAAAACATGGGCTTTCAAGGCTTCACGGAAATGCATGAACGAATCATGCCATTAAAATGTAATTGCGTTCGGGAGAGCTTACCAGTTACCACTCAGTGTAGCTCATTGACTTCAGTAGTCCCCCCCCCCCCCCCCCCCCCCCCCCCCCCCCCACCCCACCCCACTTGGACGCGCATATTATTATACCTTGGTGCTAGTATGATCACTTGATCAGGCAGTGCCACTGCCAGTGATACTTCACTGTTCGCAAGTGGGTGGTCCATGTCGCCGTCACAAGTGCACCTTGCCAATCATGCACGCACTGTTTGTAAAAAATTCCAACTCCATTTGGTATGTTCACTGTACCCACAAGAAAACATGAACAACAACTCAGCACATGTATATTTTAAAAGTTTCTTTTTTTTTTGAACAGAAACTTTGCGAGCTTCTAACGCAAACCGTACCTACCTCTCCAGACTACTGACCGCATGCAGCAGTTCTATTTCCACGCCTCTCTGCGTTGTACTGAAGATTCGTTGAAGCTGCTGCTCACAAAACATCGTCGTTTCCATGCACGTGCCTGCGAGTTTTGCCTCGCTTATACGAACCAAACTTAAACGACCTTTGACTTGAGCTCCCTGGCTTGCAAAAAACTTCCACTGAAGAAGGACGGCCGAACAAAGCTAATGCAATCTTGTGGGATGGATTATTGGTGTGTGGACCAAAAAGATGAGATCTTTTTTTACTGCTACAGATGCTGCAGAATCAGATCATCACCGTTCAGTTGCGCCTGTGGACATGGACAGCAGCTGCATGTTATGCGTAATTGTGCACTTTAGCTATTCTTTATGCCTAATAAAATGTAAAATATTTCTTATTTATCATCGGTGGTATTAAAGTGTTAAGATTTTTTTGTGATCTATGAAAAGAAACCATGATGTGTGTACCAAAGTTATAACTGGATTTTGGTACATGTACCGAGAAATAGTGTACCTCGCGTACCAAAATCCGGTACCTCCCTTGTCATAATTGGTATTTCTTGATGGATTGTAAAAAGGCTCAAAACTGTAACTGCGTGTGGCTCAAAGTTACAATATATATTATACAAGATGTTAGATTTTGATACTGATGGTTCAAAAGTTGATGGGAAAATTAACACAATCCCAACCACTCCAAAATTAATTAGATACTCCTTTTAGTGCTTACAAAAAAAGGAACCCCAAAACCATCTTACGGTCTAGTCAAATTTGCCTGTAAAGGTTCATAACCCTTCCCATTCTTGAGTTCCTTTTGAGTGGTTTCTTTTCTATATCTACACTTTGGAAAACCGAAGCATCAGATCATCGACGATTCAACGCAAAATGTCAACAAAACGGCCAAATTGGCACGAAATTGAATTTATGCTCTACTTCACGATTGCAAGGACAATCGAGTTCCACAGTTTCGCCCCGGTGATTCGCAACCGGGCGCAAATACTCTACATTGTTGCCTACACTAACCCTAAGATGTTCCTGGCATTGTACAACATCATCAGGACTTCCTACATTGCTGCCTACGCTCACCCTAGGATGTCTCTGGCACTTTACATTCACAAGGCCATCAGCAATTCCTACGTTGCTGCCTACGGTCACCTTAGAATGGCTCTGGCACCTAACGAAGTCTTCAAAAGCTCCTACACTGCCTCCTGCACTGACACTACTCGAATGTCTCTGCTGGCACTTGTTGGAACCATCTCTAACTCCTACACTGCACCTTGGAAATCCAACGACGCCTTCCACGACGACGTTGAGATCGACCACGGCAGCATCCAACGCTGCTTCACTGCTAATGGCTGCAGAATTAGAACCGGCCGTCACCGTGGCCGCCGGTGCCTCGGAGACCAGGGAGAACTCGCTGCACACTTCGATCCAGCCTTCCTCGGAATCCCAGTCCGGGAAGGCTGACCTGGGGCTCGCCAATGAGCTGATCCTTTCGACCGCTCGCTCAGAAGCTTCTTCTTCCTCGTCATCTGACTCCCAGAAAGCCGCATTGAGCGTGCTGTTGGGGGACGGCCAGTAGTCGTGCTTGGCCGGCTCGGCGTCGCAGCCGGCGGCGGCGGCGAGGAACGGGTGCTCCAGCACCTGCGCCGCCGTGGGCCGGCCGCGAGGGTTTCTCGCCAGGCATACGCGCAGGAAGTCTTTGGCCTGCGCCGACAGCCACGCCGGCGGCTCCGGCACGGCGTCCGTGTAGCCGATCATGTGGACGGCGGCGAAGACGTCGCCCACGTCGCCGTCGCTCCACGGCGCGCGGCCGGTGGCCATCTCGATGACGGTGCATGCGAGCGCCCACACGTCGGCGGCGGGGCCCTGATCCTCCCCGCGCGCCACCTCCGGCGCCATGAACGCCGGCGTCCCGCCGACCGGGCGCGACGGCGACGGCAGGACGGGCCGGGCGCACCCGAAGTCGGTGAGCCTGGCGCGGCCGTCGCCGCCGATCACGACGTTCCTGGCCTTGACGTCGCCGTGCACCAGCGAGCGCCCGTGGAGGTACGCGAGCCCGCGCGCCACGTCGCGCGCGTACGCCCTGATCGCGTGCTCCTCGAGGTGGCCGCCGGCGTTCCTGGCGGTCGCGTCGGCCAGCGACCCGCCGGGCGCGAACTCGAGGAACAGGTGGTGCCCGCCGTCGGCGGCGGCGCGGGAGCCGAGGCAGGGCACGACGTGCGGCGATGAGAGGCCCACCAGCGCCTGCTCCTCCCGCCGAAGCTGCGCCGCCGCCCCGCCGGCGGCGGCCGCCGACTTGACCGCCAGGAGCTGCCCCGAGGCGTCGTCGGAGGCCAGCCATACGACGGCGCCGGACGCGCCGCGGCCCAGCGTTCGTACGCGCCTGAGGTGCCTCGCCACGGAAGGATCCATGTCCCTTTTCTTTTTTTTCCTGTCTGTGTTCGGGAATGCGAATGGCGTGTGGGAAATCTAATGCGCTCGGCGCCGCCCTGGATTGGATTGGATTGCCTTCCAGCGAGGTTGGGGGGTTGGGCTATTTGTACCGGCCAACCTGGATTTGCTGGAGGCGCGTGGAACACCTGGGGATGCCGAGCTGAGAGGGCTCCGGGACTCCGGGAGGAGGAGGAATTTAGGGTGTCGGCGGCGTGCGCCGCGTGCGCGGCTGCCTCTGAAGGCTGAAGGGTGAAAGGCCTTTGGCCGGCGGAAGGCGTAACGGGCTTGTAGGCGCGCCCGGTTCTTGTGGGGTGCTTTTTTGCAGCACTTTTCCGGCGTTTCTCCTGCTGCCTATTGCTTTCTGACGGTTATTGTTGGCCAGCCGCCGCAGCCTCAGGGGTCGGAGGCCGTTGCTAATTCGCGCCGGCCCCCTTTCCTGCCGTGAGTCCAAATGCTCACGTTATAGAAAACCCTTGCCATGCCTCCATTCTTAGTTCAAAACTTGCGAAACATTTCTTGAACGAAATTTGTTTATAACCTTAGAGTATAGATAGACTAGTTAAAAACAAGCAACCAGATTTGCCGTCGATTGATTTGCTTTGAGATACTCCTTTCCGAGTCCCACCACAAATAAGCGATGTTTTGTGGTTGTTCTAAGTCGATCATTTTGAACTTTGGTTTCAAACTAATTTTTATATGTTCAACTTGGATATGAAATGTAGTTTTGTAAAACTATCTTTTACTATGCTTTATAAATATTTTAAGGTAAAAGATGTTAGTCAACATTTTATTTCGAAGATTATGCCGATGTCCATATTTATTTGTGACAGGAAATAGCAGGTAAAGAATTATTATAGATATAAGGCACAACTCTAATTTCAGATGTTATTTGTACTTGACACAATAGGGAAAAAAATGCTTACATATCTAGTTATGGGTTAAGGGAACCTTATGCATCACGTATTTTAGAGAACATTAGTTTTCTTATACTTTGATAAAATAAATCTACGTCAATAAGAAGGGTAGTCATCCCATAGTTGTTTTCTTACACTTGCATGGTTAAAAGACTGGTGTAGATATTTGTCAGTGTGAGGAACATGATTTGTATGGCAGTGACTCACCTGCGATAAATGATGAGGGAAGTCTCACACCTGTTTTGAGTGTTGGATGGCCAAGATACTGGCCACAGGCATCTAGTCGTAGCAAACAAATGCAGTGAGAAGCTCTTCTCACCTTCAGTTTCATGACGAAGACAGGGTATAGACAATGTGTTTTGGTCATATTGAAAATCGCATGCACAAAAGGTTTCGAACCAACTACAATAGCTAGTTTTGTAGTAGTGGACAGGGGCGGAGCCGGGGGGGGGGGGGGGGGGGGGGTGGGCAAGGGCAGCTTGCCTCCACAGAGTCCCGTCTGCTTAGTTTGCTATCTCCCGTGGTCTGCATAGTTTAAGCTTATGGGTCCTCCCTAAGCTAATCTACACTGAATATACATCAATCCAAAGCCCAATTATCCAGAGTCCAACGTGGGATGAAGCCAATAGCCCAGTAGTATACGTATATACTCATCGGTCATCTTCTCGGTTGCAGGGATGCAACCCGTTTCTCACTTCCTTATTGACATTGTTAAAGAAAGATTGATTTGAGTCTACTGTATGCGATGTTTCATGTGTTTGGATTCCTATTCCATGTTATTTTGAAGTGAGCATGAGTAGGTATTAGTTATGTATACATTAAAATGATTGAATGAACTTGTCATCATGCCCGTCGATATCCGGCTTAGCATCGGCTTAGCATCTTGGCCCCCCCATGTTTAAATCCTGGCTCCGCCCCTAGTAGTGGAAAATCGCAAAGAATTGATGCTCGTGGACTAAACGGTGGTCTTGTGAGAGATGAATATCATCTTGAATAATTGAAGCATACAAAATGTGTTATTCAAATTGTGTTGATGATCTAGATGGGTGTGGTCCATTGAAAGAGGAAGAGTAGTTGGATATGGCCTTGTAGGAAAACAAGGTAACACATTTGTGCTTAGCGAGGAATATTGGGTGCAATGGAACATATATTGAAGAGCGAATGTGTGGTAGCAACATGGAGACATTAATAATTTCAGCAAAGGCAACATACAATGCTTGTAGAAGGGGCACAAGGGCATGGAAGTGTGGAAAAGGATGACAATGTTTAGTAGGATTGAGGTAGGGATTGGCATATAATGTTTTGGATTATTGGTGTTGGGCTTGAGATTCTATTTAATTTCATTGCTATGATCTAGTTTGTGAAATCTCATGAGGATTGACTAAAATTAGGAGTTGTTGGGGGTGGTTGACTAATAGATACTCATATTGCTAGTAGGCCCTAATATTTTCGCAAGTTATGATCTAATAACTTCACAAGTTATTTTCACAATGGTATTTGGATTAAAATCGTCAGACCATGGTTTTAATAGAATGTTGTTTCTCCTCCTTTTTAAAAAGGAATTTTATGGTGCTCGAAAATTTTAAGAGCCATCCATGAGTCAGGATCCAATGGTTACAAAGTGAGAAGAACATATTGCACGGAATCTAAGATGTGGACCAATCCAATATTTTGTAGGCCAGGGACAACTTTCAAAAATAAAAGTGAAGGCTATATTGATACTTCGAATTTACCTGTCAGTCCATATTTGATCAGCCCAAAACCCAACATAACCTTCGTCCGTCACAGATTGGTGACCTGGACACCGCATTGTCTCAGCAGCTGGGGATGTTGCACTCCTCTTGGCCGTCTGGCGATATGCAACGGACACCATCGCGCTTAGGACCTGTAATACATCCACATCGCGGCCGCTTTCCTCTACTGCCAGACCACTGAAGCTTCCGCCAAGACGTGCCGCAACATGAGCTCCGCGCTCCGACAGTGCTTGACTAGACCACCTTGGATCCTTGGAGAAAGGGTGAAGTTGGTTGAGATTAGAAGCATCAGGAAATACACAACCAACATGAATATCCATGTCGCCGACAGCTAATACTAACTGTGCTACACTTGCTGACTTATGATCCACCAGTACATTTTGGGCCGCAGATGGCCAGCGGTGACTTCCTGTGCAGGTGAGCCCCTCTGCAGGCCAAGAAAACGAGGAATTTGTTGGATCCAAACTGAACACGCTGAAAATTGAACGGTGAGTTAATTAGAAGAGAAAGAATTAATATGCTACCATTCGGCTCAGATTAATTATGACTGAAAGAACATCATGGCCCTCTAAAGCACTGTAACAAACCTCTTTTTTGAATCATCTTTGTAAAAACATGCACATGTGTACATACCTTAATTTGAAAAATCACACTGATGACATGATATATGTTATCCATGGTAAGTTGGTAACTAATGAAAACGTCGCCTACAGGCACCAACCAAATGTTTTAGGATACATGTTATAGCCATAATTTGACATATATATTTATGGCGATTATGATTAAATTCAGAAAATGTAATTATTTTTAATACTATTTGTATCTAAGTACGTGACATATAAAATTTGTAGAGACATGAAAATATCATTTTTCTAGAAAACATCCATTACATTGCTAAGTATCACACAATAAAACATTAAGCCAATTTTTTTTAACTTCTACATGTAAAATCGACCTACGACCTGGCTTGACCTCGTATAATTTGATTTCAGATAGAAAAGTATAAGGGCAGCCTCAATGTTTGTGGTCAATATGACCTTAAGAGGTGGGACCAAGTCAAAGGAGCATAGTTATTTTTCGCCGCCACAACGTGTATGGCTATAGGAGGTCTGATTGCGGGTCCTACAACATGGTAGAAAAAAATCTAAAGCCATCAAACGAAGCCACCCCCATCCATCCGTTCGTACCCTCCCCTCGGTCTCTCTCGACGCTCCACCGCCGCTTTTGCTCCCCTTGCAGCAAACTCCACCAGCCACCAAATTGAGCTTCTATTCGGCGGGGTCAAGTGTCCAGATCGGTAGATGGTGGTGCCTAGATCGAGCCTCCTCCACGGTCGTCCGCACCACTGGGTGGATCCTGTGACACCCCTTCAAGAACTATAGTCTACAGGCCCGTTGCTTCTTTGGCTTGGTGCTTATTCGTCTTTATCTGTTGTACGATTTCAGTCTTATTGATTTTGTTTCTTTCATTCTCATGTTGCGAATCATCTCCCCATCGCTTCATGGACCTTTCCTCCGACTAGATCGAGTCCTCAACCGGAGAAGCTCGCCTTGGAGCTTGCTGTGGCGCCGGGAATCTGACCGGCGAGTTCTTGGTGGTGGCGCCAACACCAACGACCGTGCGGGGATGAAGCGAAGGAGGAGGAAGGAGAGAGAACATATTTTTTTCTATCTGCTTGTGGTGCACCGTAAGCTTAAGGTGCACCTTAAGAAAGATTCACTTAAGGTGTTACTCCACAATGGCTATGTCCATTTTGTGTAGCAGATTTGATGGCTTAAGGTTAGCTTTTTGCAACATTGTGGCTGTCTTAAGCTCAATTCTTACCAATTGAAAATTTGGGCATAGTTTTTAAAAACTAACCATTTAATATTTTTTCTAGATTGACACTGAAAACGATAACATATAAATTATGTGATTCCTTACTCCTATTTGAATAATAAATATACAATTCATTTTGTGTGCAGTTAGAATCCTCTAGCAAAACATCTTTTTAAATTTGTCTTCTTGCACTTGCAACTTTACTGTTTAATTCGACATTGATCACGACAATTTTGGTTTATGAAGAGCAATTTGAAAAATGGGGCAATAATAATGCTACATCAAGATGGAGAAGAAGAGAAGATGATTTTAATGCTAATGCGGTTCAAGAAAATTAAGTTACACATATACAATAGTAGAGTACTTAAAAGCTAATTGAGGGCAACATTATGGATAAATTTTGTTGTTGGACATCATTCAATGATGTTTTTTAGCGGAAGACACTACTTAAATGTGTCTTGCCGATGGACACTTTTCTATTGTGGATATTTGCTAAAGGACACCGAGCCAATAAAATATCAATTTTCGGTTTGAGAGGGGAGATAAAGGATGTGAAATGTCAACTTTGCCACTAGTTCACGTGGGACCCACATATCAATTGTAACGGAGACATTAAGGTTATATTTTCTAAGATTTTAGTATAAAGCTGATGCCAGATTTATGTTTTTTTAAAGACTGTTATTGTCCTAAGAAAAACACATCAAGCGATATGTAAAGTATAAACAAGAGAGCATCCAAAAACGAGGTTAAACAGTGTCACGAAATGGCCAAATCTATGCATAATCAAACTTGATTTCTCATTTGACATAACAAGGACAGCCGCGTTCCGATCCACAGTTTTGCCCTGGTGACAAGCAGCCGGGCACAAGCACAACCCTATACCGCCTACACTGGAACTCGAATGTCTCTGCTGTGGCTTAACGAAATCAACAACAACTCCTACATGGCTAGTAGGATTTCTAACGGCGTCTTCCACGTCGATGGCGTGGAGACCTACCTCGGCGGCATCCAAATGAGTTTCACATCTCAGGTCAAAACCTGCACCACCAACGGTCACGGCGGTGACCACTGCCGGCGCCTCTGGGACCTGGGAGCATTCGCTGCGCACGTCGATCCAGCCATCCTCGGAATCCCAGTCTGGCAAGGCCGAGCGGGGGCTCGCCAGGGAGCTGATCCTTCCGGCGGCGCTCTCCGACGCCTCCACCTCATCGTCCTCGTCGTCGGACTCCCAGAACGCCGTGTCGAGCGTGCTCGTCGGAGACGCCCAGAAGTGCTTGGCCGGCTCGGCGGAGACGATGAACGGGTGGTCGAGCACCTGCTCGGCGGTGGGGCGGCGGCGTGGGTTCCGTTCCAGGCAAACGCGCAGGAAGTCCTTCGCTTCCGGCGATAGCCACGGCGGCAGCTCCGGCACGGCGTCCGTGTAGCCGATCCTGTGGACGGCGGCGAAGACGTCGCAGTCCACGTCGCCGCTCCACGGCGCGGCGCCGGTGGCCATCTCGATGACGGTGCAGGCGAGCGCCCACACGTCGGCCGCTGGGCCCTGCTCCTCCCCGCGCGCCACCTCCGGCGCCATGAACGCCGGTGTGCCGGCGACCGGCAGGTCGCAGCCTGCCGCCGCCCTGGCGCACCCGAAGTCCGCGAGCTTCGCTCGCCCGTCGGCGCCGAGCACGGCGTTCGCCGCCTTGACGTCACCGTGCACCACCGACTCCCCGTGGAGGTACGCCAGGCCCCTCAACAGGTCCGCCGTGAACCGCCGGACGTCGCGCTCGCCGAGGCGGCCGCCGTTCCTGGCCGCCTCGTCGGCGAGCGAGCCACGGGGCGCGTACTCGAGGAAGAGGTGGTACTCGCCGGTGATGGCGTCGGCGTGGGAACCAAGGAAAGGGACAATGTGCGGCGAGCGGAGGCCGGACAGGACGCGGGCCTCGCGCCGCAGCTGCTCGGCGGCGGCGGGCGTGGCGGCGGACTTGACAGCCAGCAGCTGGCCCGAGGACTCGTCCGCCGCGAGCCAGACGACGGCGCCCGACGCGCCGCGGCCGAGCGTGCGGAGCCGCCGGAGCTGCTGCTTGGAGGCGGTGGCCATAACGTTTGGTCGGAGTCGGAGGAGAGATTGGGATGGCGCGCAAGTTCAATGTGGGGGATGATTGGATTTGGGGGTCGTGCTAGATCTACCAGGTGATTCACCCGATAGAGGTAGGCCCCCTTGTTCCCCCTCTTGCGCGTCTCTGTCTCTCCCTCCTCCTCGTCCTTCCTCCTGTTCTTCCATGGAGCTCGCGCACTTCAATTTGTACGTCCATGTCCGGATCGCTCGCACGTGCGCACTGCGAAAATGTGCGGGAAGTGAGAGCAAGTGGGTGGTGGGACGGACGTTGTGGCGGGGTTGTTTGTAACATCGAGTAGCCAAAATCCAGAAATGACATGTCTTTTTGGGACTTTACTAAATTCAGACAGTGCACAAGATTCGTTGGTTCCGCATGGACAACCTTTGTTAGGTAAAATTAAAAATGGTTTGAGCACACCCTTCTCCTCCTCCTCCTCTCCTTCCTTTGTCCTTGGCAAACACACACACAAGTTGTGCATCATGCAAGCACAAGGCGCGGACACATGAAAAACATAAGTCAAGAACGTTTCACATGCTTATCTCTACCACTATTAAAAACGGGCTGTCATCGTCCACCCGTGGGTCTGCCGGCAGAGCCACGGTGAGAGGGATACCATCCACCCTCCATCGACCCTTTCTCTGCCCAGGAAGCATCGTTCAAAATTCAAACTGCAGTATACTCTTCTCCGTTCGCCTTCCCTCAGACCCCACCGCCTCCACGCTAGCGCCGTCTCTCGCCCAGGGCGTTCGCGCCGGCCATCCCGTGCGCCGCTGCTCCCAGGCGGCCGCGTGCTTCCGCCTGTTGGGGCCTCCAACCCCCAGGTACTGCTTGCGCCTGCTTGGGAGATCGGAACGAGAGGAGAAAGCGCGATGTGGATCTGAGACACCGAAGGCGAGATGGAGCCAGCAGGACGGCGCGGTGGGAGATGGGCGCCCGAGTACCGCCACGTCCAGCCCTCCATGGACGAGTACAAGAGGCGCCGACTCCTGCGACGTGGGCCCCTCGAGTGCGATGCAGTCGCGACGCGCCACGGTCGTCGGCCCGGGCCGCGGGCAAGGACGCGGTGGCGGCTCACCGCACTCCGCCGGCGGCCCCTCGGCGGCTGGAGCGAGCCGCTGAGGACACTGGCAGAAGCCATGGCGCGGCGGTGACCCGTCGGCCTTCGGCGAGGCGCCAGAGCGAGACGTGCGCGGCCAGCGTGCGGGCCGCATCTGCCTAGATCGGGCGGCGTCGGAGCCAATGAGCGGCGGCGCGACGAGCACAGGCCGACGTCCCCAGGGCTCACCAGGATGGAAAAAGAAGAAGAAGAAAGATCAGCCGCTGCGACGGCACGCTGCTAGATCCGGCTGCTCCAGCCCGCCTGCCTCTGCTCCCGCCGTGCTTTGCCACACTCACGCGCCGCGCCTTCCCGCACGAGGACCTCGCCAGTCCCACACCCGCAGCTTCGCCATGGCTCGTCGCACGCCGACTGCAACTCGCCGCTCCTTCACCCACCGCACCGGCATGGCTTTGCACTTTGCTGCTCTCACGCTCGGGTCCCTCCGCCGCGCCTGGTTGGATCCAGAAAGGAAGAGAGAAAATGGAGAGAAGAAACCGTCGGTCGCTGAAGAGATAAGATGACCGTGGGACCTACCCACGTGGGGAGGGGATAAACGAAAAAGCGCTCAAGATTAAACGCTCTCTAGCTAGCCATTTTATCCAAACAACCATGGATTAATACTTAGCAGGTTAATTTACGACTAAAAACTTTAGTGATTTAGTGCATCCAAATTGGATCTCAACTATGCCCCTGTTCGGATACTCTAACTCTGCTAGAGGTTAGAGTTAGTTTCTAGCTCATGACTAACCCTAAACTAACTCTAGCCAAAGAGGTGTTTGGATGACAGGGTTAGATTGTTTATCTTGATCATCTTGGACAAACAGTTCCACTCCTTCACTCTCCGTGCTCCCTGTCCGGGGTACCAAAGGGAGTCCGGGATACAAGAAAAATAAATTCTGACCAATAAATTCAAAAATGTGTAATTGGAACAAGTTCACGAGCAGGATCGACATAATTTTGACCAATAAATTCAAAAATGTGCAATTGGAGATATCATAATTTTGTCCATACAAATGAGATATCCCAATTAAACATACAAGTTCTCAATCAAGCATAGCGACCAGAGCTGTGGATGGCGACCATAGCTCCCGAGTGTAGCTGTGGACGGCGGTGGCCGAGCTAGAGGAGGCGGCGGCGCATGGAGGCTAGGACGCGGCGGCGCATGGAAGCTAGGGACGGCGGAGCATCGAGGGGCGGCGGCGCATCACGAGCTGCGGATGGATTTTTTTTTCCGAAACGAGTCGAGCGGATGGATGGGAGGACCGGTGCGGATGGATTTTTTCAGCGGTCTCCACCTCAACTAGCTCCAATTAGCACCCCTTGGTTGGGATAGTTTTTTTGGGTGGGTTAGATGCAACTAACTCCACTCTAACCCTCCCGTTTGGATCTTTTAGGGTTAGTTGAGCTCCAACTAGCTCAAACTAACTCTAACCCATGGATACAAACATGGCCTATGTTTTCGAGACGTGTCTTTTTCGTATGTGTCATGGTATTACAGATAATTTTAGACTGAAATCTTTAGTTTGTAGGCACGTGACACAGTAGAGCGCAATGATCTGTGATCATCGACCAAGACAAATAGATCCGTTCTTTTGGGCACTCACGTATGTAGTAATCAATACGTGGAATTTGTTAATCTCACCTATAAGCACATGAACATGGTCTATCGAACTACACCTATATTTACATTACACGACATTTGAAATGATATGTTCTTAGTAATTTTATCGTATCCATTTTAAATATATAATATTTATTTTTAGATAATGGATAAAAAGTTCCGGCTTCATCCTCTTTGTTAGAGAGGAATTAGTCCAACATTATTACAAGCAGTAGCAAAATGGTAGTCTCAATGAAATAGGAAATAGGAAAAGACAAACCGACACCTTAAAAATTGATTCACAAACTAAAGGACCATCCATTTGAATTGAAGAAACGTAAGGTTGTCATCTCCAAGGTCTGGCATGCCGACACGAAGAGGTTCACATCTCTTCATTTCGCTGCAATTTGGCCCACCACCATAGCCAATACGTTCTCCTGAATAGTACCCGCAAAAAGTTTTTGGTCAACATTTATCAAAAAATCATCTCGTTTCGAGATAGCCAAATTGCCTAACAAATAGGTGCTACACCGTTAGTAAAATATATAATATTTATGATAACTGAATTAATTAAATAATCGATATAATTTAGTCCAGTTCATATGATGTTCATTTGATCAGGATGTTAGCCCGTAGCAACGCACGGGCTATTACCTAGTACTTGCTAAGCCATGAATCCTATATCTATGATCCATTTGTATCATTGCAATCCTTATATTTTTAGTATTCAACAAAATAAGATTCATTTTTTCTTCGAAAACAACAAAATAAGACTCATATTTACTATATTTTGTAAAAGTTTGTCGAAACACAAATCCCCACAATGTAATCTAGGCTTGTCCTTTCCCTCAGCTCCTTTCTTTCACAATTCTGTATGCAGCAATCTCGCAAGTCAATAAAAATGTTCAGACCATCTTTATCTTGCATCCCCCCTCCACACACACACACTTCAATACAAAAAATCGCAATGTCCGCAAAATTGCCTACCCTACCTTAGAACATGAAAAAACTATTTGCATATTTAATTCAATTGCTCTTGCAGATCAGTCAATTACTGTTTATTTTAGTATATTAATTCAATTTGCTTATTGTAATATGTATTTTTTTTGTTTCCACTTGGATGTTGTATCACACTGCTTGTGTGAAGTATAAATTCGCTGAAACTGGCATATTTTGTACACGTTGCTCTTACAGGTAAAGCTTGCATTGACTAATTTGCCTCCTCTCGGTTCTTCATCCTTTAATCCTGGAAAAAATATTTTTTGCCCGACGTCGAATTGCTGCATTGCAAGGGAGTCGGTAGTAGTCACTATACATACATGGGGTTGAAAACCAACAACCATCTTGTCAAAGAAAAGTCAGCATCTCTACTACCAAAAAAAAAAAAGAGAAGTCAACACACGTGCACATATGTTATCAGACCGATGGAAGCAACAACCGAGTCTCAGTAAAGTCTCAGTCTGCTTGCGAGCTGCCAAAAGGAGTGGCGACTGGCGAGCGAAGGAACAAGCGCGGACGTTTCGCTGCGCCCCCTGCTCGTTAGCAGACGGCACGCAGGTGAGTCTTGCTCCTGCCCCCGGCGACTTGGCGGCCTCTCTCTCGGCTCCGGTCTCACTTGGCTGTTGGAATTTCCAACCGCCTGGGGGTCCTTGGTCCTTCCAGGAGGTCAACCCGCCAGAGCCACCCAACAGGGTTCATGCACACTCACACGACGCGCCCTTTGGCGGTCTCCCTCATTTTCCTAGTGAAAGTTCGACGCACATGTCGTTTTCACCAAAGTGCATCGTCTCGCACTGGCGAGCGCTTGATGGTGACGTCCAAGCGCGATTAGCGTTGGATAATTATCGGCAGCAAAGCTTGGGACAATGGAAGATAAGTATCAGAGACCAGTCAATTCCCTGTTGCTGATTCTTCACTGGCTGTCTGGCTCCGCTCAAGATTCTTCGGATACTTGGGGCTTCAAGTCACCTTTTTTTGTTTCTTTATATAATAGCCACTTGTTTGTGTGGAAGCGCCGGGATGAGCTTCTTCCTCTTGTATAAAACCATTTTGCAGGTTGGAAGAGGCAAAGTTGTAGGTATTCCTGACCTTCATGCAGGACAAATTGAAGAGAAGTACAAGTAAACTGCTAGTATCTATTTGCCTACCTAAATTAACTGTCCTCGTTCAAGACTAAAATTAAGCTTTGTGTTGGTACTAGCTTAAATTATGAATCAATGATTCAGCAAAGGTCCACCAAGATTACAGTCCTGTTGCGTTGATTAATTACTAGGCCTTCTCTTATCACGTGCAACTTCACGATAATCATGAATCACAACGACCCGTGAAGTATGAGAAGCGAGAAGGCTAACACATTCTTGCATAAGGATATTGGTTATGCCAAAATGCAGACAGTGTATTTAATTTTTCATGCGTCTCCCCAGCAGTGGAAAATTGGAAACAGCGTGTAATTTTCGCGCAAAGATTTGAGTTTTCTTACTAGTTCAGACTGAATTTAGGGCTCTATATACAAAACTCGAGGTAGGAAATGGGACGGAAGGAGGGGATTGTTTTACACTGTCATGTTGTAATCGACTGGGAAAACGCTAGGAAGGATGAAATAGTCTCAAGAGTTTCATTTTTACTTTTCAACAGCACGGTGTGCCTTTTCTTTTGAAACAACAGCGCACGTTGTGCTTGACTCGAGGGAAAACAAAAGCAAGGAGTAGATAAGGAAAAAATACTCTATCCATGAATCTGCTTACCAGATGCGGCGCCTTGGAACGCCTAGCACACGTTTATGTCATTATGTAGGCTGTTTTTTTTTTCTTCCTTTTTTTATCTTTGACGGCAGGCAATTGGGCATGGCTGTGTCATGCATAGCCGGCCTCATACTGCAGCATGAAACAGTCCTTTGAAAACCAAAGTAGGCGTCCTCCATGGTTTATGTATTTTGTGAATTCTCTCAATAATACTTTGCTTGCTTACATCGGCGAGTTTTCCCTTTTCTTTTGACAACAGATAGCATCTGCATCGCCCAGTTGAAAGCGATAGATTTTGAGCTCCTTTCATGCCTGTGTGATTTTCCCATCTCTTGGGCCAAGAGGCTGGGGGGCGCGGCCCATGGTGGTAGTTGGGCGAGTGAAGAAACTGGTGATCCAGCAGGCCCTATATCCCACCCACTCACTTCAGACGTTCCAGCTTTGTGGGCCTACTACAATGTGCGCACCAGCCCACTGAGCTATGTTGTCACCGGTCGGCAAGCCCGGTGCTACATTTAAATTTCGAAATTTCCGTGTAGTTTGTCTTTGATGTTCATTCTTTCTATTGGCATGTTGCAACAGAAGACTAGTGACATAATCTCAGCAACTGAAATACAGACAGATAAAACCGTGAAAAGTTCATGGTAAACTCGATCATAATACATGCCGTAGGAGTACCATTTACAAGCTGCTGGAGAAAGTGCTCCTTTTTTTTCTTTTCTTTTTTTTTTGAGAATTGGAGAAAGTGATCTGATGGAGCGGCTGAACCGAAAGCAGCAGAGGACCGGCCCGGGGGGGAAACACATGACATGGCCTCAAATCTGACAAAAAGAAGTCTGGCGATTTTCTAACCGTGCCGACGGGATCAAAAAGAAGCATCATAGTATTAGGCTATTAGCTTCGGTGGCTTTGTTAGTCAGAAAAGCAATCGCCAAATGAGGGTTTTGGCCTTTTGGCTAGCCATCATCAAATCCTTATGGCCCAGTACGTTTAATAAAACTTTTAAAGTGGCAGAAGAATCCAACAAATTGCTTTTCCAGTTTTCACCACCAGAAGAATTTGCTGCCGTGCTTGCTTAGCCGCACACGTACGCAGGATTGTCCTTGTACAGAACAAGAGACCGTGTGATCTGTTATCCAACCTGACCGACCCGGCGACCACGGCATCCTCAATTCCTCACCATCGATCTTCTTCTAGCTAGTACTACTTGGCAATTGGCATCTCCAAGACGTGTTTCCCGACGTCTCCCAAACACCCACGGATTCCATGGGCAAAGCCGCTCGCGAACTCTCTTCTCCTTTCCTTGCTGTAAAGGAATAAAGAAAGCCCCTGACTGACGTCCTGAAAGGGATCGCCGCCGATGCATGCTCCGGAGGAAAAGGCTCTTCCTGTCCAGCAAGCACTCCGGAGAAATCCTCCAGCCGCCATCCTCCTAAGTTCCAAGCTTCCAGACGAGCGAGCCGCAGAGAATCTCTGACGCCCGGCCGGAGACCCGTCGAGCTGAAAGCCATAAAGCCCCCGGCCCGGCCGCGCGGTAGCGGCGCTAGGAGCTAGCTTCCTGCCTTGAGCATCACGTTTGTCACACCCCTCACGTAAGCCCCCCACACAATCCAAGCTGCCGGCCGGCTGTTCGCGCAGCCAATGGAAGCAAGGAACAAAGCTAGCTTAGCCATGCCAGCTAACTACTATCCCATCCTCGCTGGCAGTAAAGTATTGATCAGTATTTGCGCCGTTCTGCATCCGTGTGCGTGTATATATAACGGGTGCACCTGCAAACTCTACCTCAGGGCCAGCAGAAACAACATACGTACGTAGATTGCGAGGTAGCTAAGCTAGATTGTGAGCTGCAGGAGCGCTACCTGAAGCCCGGCCCTCATGGCGAACGCGGGCCTGAAGCCGGTGGCGGGGCTTCTGCTGGCGCTGAACCTGTGCATGTACGTGATCGTGGCGGCGGTGGGCGGGTGGGCCATCAACCACGCCATCAACTACGGCTTCTTCATCGGCTCCGGCCTGCAGCTCCCGGCGCACTTCTCCCCGATCTACTTCCCCATCGGCAACGCCGCCACGGGGTTCTTCGTCATCTTCGCCGTCATCGCGGGGGTCGTCGGCGCCGCCGCCGCGCTCGCCGGGGTCCACCACGTCCGCGCCTGGAGCTCCGAGAGCCTGCCCGCGGCCGCGTCCTCCGGGTTCATCGCATGGACGCTCACCCTGCTCGCCATGGGGTACGTATTGTATTTTGTACAGTACGAAGCAGCCAACCGTTCGTAGCAGCAGCCAGCACCTGCCAATTGCTTTCCCATGCGATTCCTAACCCCTTTTTGCTTTGGGAAACTTGTTTTTGTTTCAGACTGGCCGTCAAGGAGATTGAGCTGCACGGCAGGAATTCCAGGCTGGTAAGATCAATCGATCGACCGCCAAATACATACAGTTTTACCTATACTCTGTACCTGAAATAAACCTGCAAGAAAACTATGTTGATGTCTTGATGACGGCCCTGAATGAACCCTTTTAATTTGTTTTTGTATAGATCTGCATGGAGGCCTTCACCATCATCCTGTCGGCGACGCAGCTCTTCTACCTGCTCGCCATACACGGCGGAGGGAGGTGAAGGAGAAACAGAGCCGCCGCCTGAGATCGGGTGATCATACTGGCTGGCGAGATAGACGTACTGAAGAATATTGGTTCGGTGTCGAATTGAGGTGATGCATCATCTATCGGTTTGTTGCGAGTTTATTTCTTCCGAGACGGCCGCGGAGAGGCAGTACGTATGTGTATCTGTGTGTATTAATTACGTATAAGCCGAGTATGGGCGATTGGTGGATTTAGTGGCGCGTTCGATTGTTTCCGTGTGATTCGTCGATTGTTTTAATTTAATTCCGAGGTGGAGAGCAAGTGCGTGGGTGAGTGTTTAATTACGTGTAGCTGTTGATTTGATCAGTGTGCATGATGTTCTGAATATTTCTCTACTTACTTGCTTGTCGCCTTTCAAAACAAAGTTACTTGCTTTGCTTCCAATGTGCTGATACTATCTTTCAATCAAGCAACAACATGAGCATGGTTTCTTCTCCCTCTTCTGTCTTTTTTTTTTTTTGAGAACTTTCTCCCTCTTCTGTCTGACAGGCTGATTCTCATTCATCAGTATTCAGTGCAACCAAAGTCATTGTAACCCACCTCCCATAGGCCCAACCCACTACCTCAATACCTATGATGGGCCCCAAACTGGGCCGACCACGGCCCATAGTTGATAGAAATACAGTAACGGAGAATTTTATTTCCGCTTTTAAGCCATGCGCATCATTAAATTGTGAAAACGCCTTTTCCTGTTCATTGTGGACTCATGATCCAGTGCAAACGCTCACTACATTAAGTTCTGAGCAAAATTAACGGGCTCGTCGCCAAGCAACGGAGCCCAGGACTAGGAGCTGGACGCCACAACGCCAAAGCTGCAGGAACGGCGAAACGTTGTAGCACCAGTTGCACTTGCATCCCTAGGCCAAAGCAGTTAGCACACGGTTTAAAAAAACCGTTGGGAACCGGTCCGGTTCGACCGGTTACCGGTCAAACCGGTCCGGTCCGGTAGTTAAATAGGGCCGGTTACTGCTCAAAACCGACCCTACCAAACCGCTCTTACTGGTTAACTGGCCGGTTTGACTGGTTTACCGGACCGGTTAGCCGTCCTAAAAAACCGGAAAAACCGCGAGAAAAAGACCCTGGTTAGCACTCGCCAGCACGCAGAGCAGGTAGCTCCATCGGATTCGGACATCATCAGCTGCACAGAAGTAAAAAAAATGGACAGCCTGAGCAACCTGCCTCGTCCAGACAGCAAACACACAGGCCACGACCAAACAGGCCGCCTTACTGCATGCCAACAAGCAGCAGAACGTCAGCAAGGCGAAGAAAAGAACAAGCTGCCATCCTCATCTTTGCGCATATATAAAACTCCCATCTCGCCTAATCTCGATAGGCCGCTCCGATGCCTGTGCCACTGCACTGCTAGCCTTTTCTTTTCGCTTTGGCAGAAAAGTGTTTCGAAGAAAAGACCATAAGCAATTTCAAGAGTGATGATAGTGGAACGTTATGATTCGCCCACATAATAATAAACAGCTTTCAGGTTCCTGAAATCCCTTTTTATAAACGTCGTGTTCGTGCATATTTCAGTAGGCCCGATCTGATCCGTTCCATGATGGCGCAGCGCAGGTGCCGCGACATGGCACGGCTGGCTCCTGAGCACGCCATACTTCTTTCTAGGTGCATCTGGCATCTCGAATATTTGAGCGTTTTCCTTCTTTTTTTTCCATTTTATTTTTGCAAAAGTCCTATTAATTGTTTCAGTGCGTTCTTCAATGGGAGCATGGTGATCTGAGATTTGACTTCCTGACCAGGAGCAGCGTTTCCTGCAGTGCTGCCATGTGCCCTCCGTCCACATGTAGCGTGGCAGCATTGTACTGCTCCGGAGCAAATTCAAACGGCACCTGGATGCCGAGCGTACAGTACCCCGGATCGGGTCGCTAGATCTTGGACCGGCGCAAAACGGAATCCAGATTTTGAAACCGAAGGAATCTTTATACTGAGATCGCGATAACGGATACTGTTTTTTTTTTAAAAAAAGCAATGGCAGCTATGAACCACGCACTGGGTTCTGTTTCTGTTTATTAGTCAGTACTTTTTTTTTCCAGTCAGGCAAGTTGAACCATTATTATGCTTCTTACGGAGAATTACAGTAACATTTTCAATTTTTCATACCCTACATCCGGTGAAAGAAACCTGTCAGGAATGTAGGGGAATTTTGTACCAAAAACCAGCATTAATTCAGTGCTAAGAACGATCTGGTACGATTGCTACTCTAAACCTCAAGCGATCTGATTAGGCGCGTGGGAAAGGCATTCGTGGACGATAAGCGCGCGGCTTCAGGAAACAGTAACAGGAACGTTGATCACGACGTGTGACACCTCATGCTTTCAGGCTAATCCTCTACCAGACAGCCGGACGTTGTACAATCCTTCCAAGACGACGCCCTCATGCCACACTGCGCTGACAGCTGAGTCTCTGGACCCGGTTTCGCCCGCGTATAACTTCTTCAAGCGCGGGGGGCCACGCCGAGCACGACGCGTGGGTTACCCGGAGAGACACAGAGGCGACACACCTCCGGCCGGTCTCAAATCATCACAATTTTGGCCTCTCGGAGAACAGTGTCCTTCCTGGAACAACATGTGGCCGCGCGGCACGGGCGTGGAAAATCATCACGAGTTCAACGCCCAAGCCGCGAACAGCGTTCCTAGGATGGAGCCCGGGGTCCGGCGGAGGCAGAGCAGAGGCAGGGGTTCTCTTCCCGTCGGCCCGGCGCGTCAGCTCCGCGTCCTGGAGCAAAAAAACGCTGCATGCACGGAGGAGTTGCTAGCGGAAACGTGTATACGAGTATTTTTTTGGCCGGGTTCTGGTCATTGGTCGCTCCTGCCTTTTGTTTCTTCTTCGATAGCGAGTAGAATAGTATGTGGCTTTTGGAGTGGCCAGCAAAGCCACAGGAGTAAAATACACCAACCTGTACTTTACTGCAGCTCCGTTTGCAACGGTTCTGTGTTCACTTTGCCCGTCCACGTCTTCGTGCGTAGTACGTAGCTTGATTGATCGCAAGCTGGACGGCACGCGTGTCCTCGTAATTTTGAGACAGCTCACCGTGAACGAGAAACGGTTGCAAATGAGGTCAGAACGTCAAGTTCACACGCCTGTTTCAAATTTCAAAACTCTGAGGGAAATTAAAGTAGTTTGATTGTTAGGCTACACAAGCCTATAAAAAGCAAACACCTTTTTCAAGATCCATGTACATTACTACTCGCGTAGCAGTGTCTTATTACGGGTTGCGTATTTTAAATGAATCAATCGCGGCAACAAACGTAAGGATATCTCGTTCGCCTTATTATCTAAAAATGACCCTTTTTGATTTCCTCGACGAGATATACTGTAGTCACTATCTGATTTGAAGGTTTCGAAATTGATTTGGCTCATGGACGGACAAAAGCAAAACAACAACACCTCTTAACGCGAGATATTCACCCTAGAGATGTCGGTTTGCGAAAAAAAAAAAACAAACTGCGCACATGCCTTAGAGATAGTTTTCTTTAAAAGATGGTAATTTCTTTTTAAACTCCTGTTCCAACGTAGTAAATGTGAGATCCCCTGCCCTGGGGGCTGGGAGGCTGGGTGTGTCCGGGTAAACCTAACAAAATTGAGCCGATCCCCTCCCTCCATATCAAAACAAATCGATTCCCCCTTCCTCTTCCTCCCCCATCGCTTGCCTTGCCCCCGCTCTCCCCCCCTCTTCCCCTCCGCGCCGCCCCCGTATCGAATCGAAATCCCTCCTCCGCCATGCCGAAGGGCGCGAAGAAGCGGGCCAAGCTCAAGAAGAAGCAGCAGGAGGGCCACCACGACGATGGCGCAAACCACGCCAACGCCAGCAACGGAAACGGCAGCGACGACAACCACAACGGCGGCGGCGGCGACCACCACCTGCGGATCCCACCCAAGTCCTCGCGCGGTACGAATGGCACCTAACCCTCCTCTTCCCCCCATCTTTAAGCCGGGGGGGCAGATCCGCGCGCCTCGCTTTCGGCACCAGCGTGGTGGGAATCGCCTTTTCGCGTGCGGGCGAGGGTGGCATTCGCTGGCGCCGCGGTCGCCCCCCGACCATGCCACCGCCGCGTTCCCACCCGCCGCCGCCTTTACGGGCTGTTCGCGCTTTCCCTTGCTCCTTTCCTTGCGCTATATGTATGATGCGATGCGTGCGGTTTCTGATGCCTGTGTTTGTGTGTGTGGGCTGGCGCAGTGGATGCGAGCGAGGACTCCATGGAGAGCTCCGAGGAGATGGTGACGCCCAGGGCCGCCGCGTCGGAGGCGGATGAGGAGGAGAGGAAGGCCGCTGCGTCCGAGGTGCACATCGAGCACGCCGGTGAGGGTAAGGTGGATGCGGCGGTGGAGGTGCACCCCGTGGTGGAGGCGCAGGAACCGGAGGTGAAGGATGTGATGGTCGCCGAGGAATCCGTGGTGCAGGAGCCAGTGGCTGAGGCACCCGCGGTGGAGGTACCGGAGGTGAAGAGGGAGGTGGCCAAGGTGCATCCGGTGCATGAGCCTGAGCTGAAGGTTGATGAGGTGGTGGTGATCGAGACGCCTGCGGCACCCGAGGTGCAAGAACCGGAGGTGAAGGGTGAAGGTGCCACTGCCGTGGTGCAGGAACCAGAGGCTAAGTGTGGCAATGTGGTGGTCAAGGACTCTGCTGAGGTGTCTCGGTCTCGGGAGGCTGTTGATGTGCATACTACAGAGGTAAATGATCTACGCGGTTTCAGTTTTGGTTACTCTCCTAAGCTTTGAAGCTGTGAGTTCTGATTGGGTGGGTTCTGTTTGTTGCAGGAGGTGGCGCGTGGACCTGCAGTGGCAGTGGCCGCTTCAGCTCAGCGGGCAACATGGTGGAATTGCTGTGGGCTATTTGATGCATTTTCTGGTTCAGGGAGATAGATGAAGGTGAGAACCATGTCTCATGATTGTGCTTTTTATAATACTTTGGTAAACCTGAATTGCATTGAATTTCAATGTCTAAGCATTCTGTAGTTATTATCAATGGAAGTGGTATTGGGGAAGTATGGTGCTGAGTTTACTGGTTAAGCATTCGAAACATGAGCTGCATATCTTAGTTCATTGTGCATAGCTTAGTTGGTGAGATCATCATGTTCTGTTCCACATCAGCGTATATTAGATGGAAATAAATTTTGACCTGCAGTTTCTAACATCTAAGAAATCTATAAAACGGCGGAACTATAATGGTTTTGAGGGTACTACTTTTTATTAGAACGACCTTTGGGCCATGAGATGCAGTTTGGTATTTCCTACACATCGTTTAATGCCCTACATGTGACATTGTTATCATTACTGTTGGATGTCATCGTGATGGTAGCAGTTAAAGTTATTTGCTTAATTTCTGGTTTGATCTAATATGCCTTAGTGGCCCTTAATATTTATGTGTCTGCGTGTTATAGCTTACTCGATTCTGTTATGGTTTCACTCACTGAGTCTTGAATTATAACGTACTGTACCCAGTTAGAAATTGAAGCAGTGGTTGAAGATAAAAAATTTGTTAAACAAATTTAGCAGATCGACTATTTTACCTCTCCATATAGCTGAAAAGTGGAAGGTGAAGACAGAGAGCTGATTGCACCAGAGCTGATTGCACCAGATTAGGGGATGCTTGCAGCTAATCATAATTTATCTGTGAAAGTTTCATCCTTTTTTTAATCTATGTAGAGCTTTTGAGGCTACGGATTATCTCTGGATTTGTTCTGTGACATTTAAGGGAGTAACATCCTGTATTATCAGTGTCCTTCTCATCAAAAGATGTAGAAACAGTACTTCTATTGGCATAGCATGCTTTTCTATACATCGTATCTTGAGAGATGGATGTTTTAAGTTTTGGTCCTCTAAATTTATGGCAGTATGATTCACATCATGATCCACTTTTGAAATCCTGCTCAGGGATGGTAGAATTCAATTGTAAGATATCAGGGCATACATTTTGGATCATGTTGTGTATCTGACTGGGAGGCCAAAACATTCGTTCGTTCTCAGTAGTGCCTTTGGAACAGGGGTGGGCCTGCGGCTAGGGCCTCCCAGACCATGGCCCTGGTCGTGGCCCAGTTACC